>JAMALN010000067.1:0-74151 GCA_023630115.1 Cutaneotrichosporon sp. PK4640 | reverse complement strand
AATTCTGCCTTGCCTGGGAAGCGTGAGCAAGAGCCGCAATCAAAGCACGTACCGGCGAGGACGGACAGTTGGAGGTCATTGGGATTCAAGTTCTCGACATAGGGCGATACGTATGCGTTGAGCATGCGTAACGCAATGTCCTTGACGACCTGCATGGTGGGCTATGCCCCTGCGGGGAGAAGAGAAGCGCTCAGCGCGGGCGGTCGAGTGACCGTCTTCCCCCCGGGGTCGTTGAGGACTGTGAAGGGGGGCGGCCGGACGCGATGGTGTCTAGCCGGTGAAGTGGGCCAGCTGGGATGGAGCTGGGCGTGAAAAGAGCTGTGGGGGGTAGGAGAGGCGTTGGGGAGGGGGATAAGAGTATAGGCTAGTGACAAGAGAGTGGGAGATGGATGAGATGGATGATGGCAATGACGAGAGAGGTAGATGGAGATGGAGAGCGTCCAAGAGGAGTACGAGCGCCCGAGGAGGGCGGTGGTCGCTGGGTGGGGGCTGGATTTGGGTCGACGGCTAATGCGCGTCATAGCTTCCAATGTCAGAAGGGTCAGGGCGCGTGGCTGTCACGTGATCCTCACAAGACCTCCACCTTGGAATTTCAGTACGAGATCGGATGCTCGCATCTGTCAACACCCCACAACCCACCTCCCACAGCTACACCATGCCGCCCCCTGTGCGGGAACGGTACAACGCAAAGGCCCGCGGCTCCGTAGCCGGCGGGTCCTCTCACAAGAACCGCAAGCGCAAGTCCAAGCACACGGAGCCAGAGGAGGAACAGCTCTCCCAGCCGCACCACGAGCCAGGCATGAGCTCGAAGAAGCGCAAGCGCCTCGACTCGTACATTGCAAGTACCTAGTCCGTCAACGCTAACAGGCAGCACAAGAAGCTGCAGCTCGAGCGCCGCGACGAGACGCTCCAGAAGCTCGCGGCGATGCAGAACAACGAGGCCTCCATGTCCATGGTCTCGACTGCTGGGCTGGGCCAGAACCCCCTGGCGCCCACGACGGCGCTGCAGCGCGCCGAGATTGCTGAAGACCGCGCGGTGCGCCGCGGCATCGAGCGGCTGAAGAAGCGCCATGGCGAGGCCGAGAGCTCGGACGAGGAGGAGCGGCGCGTCGAGGTCGTCACTACGGCGCCGGGGCAGGAGGAGATTGAGACGACCCGGCTCGAGACCAAGGCGGAGCGGAAGGCGCGCGAGAAGGCCGAGGCGCGGGGGACGGGCAAGCTGAGGATGCCCAAGAAGGTGGGTCGCGGGGGAAGCTGAGCTGACAGCAGGCGGGATGGAACCCGGCGCTCAAGACCAAGGGCGAGGAGTCGTCTGACTTTGACTCGTCGGACTCGGGGGAGGACAGCGAGTCTGATGCGGAGCCAGAGGCGAAGGAGGAGGCGCCGGTCGCGGTTGAGGAGGCCCCGAAGCCTGCTACGGGCTCGGCGCTGAAGCCTGCGGCGGGGAGTGCGCTCAAGCCCTCCACCGGGAGTGCGCTCAAGTCTTCCACAGGCAGCGCACTCAAGCCTGCGACCGGAAGCGCCCTCAAGCCCGCTGGAAGTGCGCTCAAGGCGGCCCCAGGCGGCGCGCTCAAGGCGAGCGTCGGCGGAGCTCTCAAGACGGCAGCGGACGGGTCATCATACCAACCCCGTGTGGTCACTCGCGGCCCGAAGAAGTTTGCGCCCGCTCGCCGGCGTCAGGAGAGCAGCGAGGCGAGCAGCGACGAGGACGAGGATGATTCGGACGACGACATTGACAGCGACGACGATGACGAGGACGACGAGGATGACAGCGATGGCGAGGGCCAGAGCGACGGCGACGATGAGTCTGGGAGTGACGAGGACGAGGACGAGGCCAGCGAAGGAGACGACGAGGCCGATGCCGGATCCAAGCGCGTCAACTTCAAGAAGTGGGCGCTCGAGCAGATGGGCGAGACAGAGAAGCAGCTCGCACCTGACCTCCTCGCCACCGCTCCGACGAAGAAGGAGGGCCAGCCTACCATCAAGGTCGGCGACTTCGTTGCCCCTATGGGCGCGACGTACAACATCCCGACCTCCTCGCTCCTGACCGGGAACGAGGGTGCTGCCGCGCGTCCCGAGCTAAAGCGCCGCCCCTCGGTGGTCGAGTCGCGCATGGAGCTCCCCATCCTCGCAGAGGAGCAGGCGATCGTCGAGGCCGTGCGGATGCACCCCGTCGTGATCATCTGCGGCGAGACCGGTTCGGGCAAGACGACCCAGGTGCCGCAGATGCTCTACGAGGCGGGCTTTGGCTTCAAGGGCTCGGCCAACCCGGGCATGGTGGCGGTGACGCAGCCGCGCCGTGTCGCGGCGGTGTCGCTCGCCGAGCGTGTGCGCGACGAGCTCGGGTACGCGCCCACGTCGGGCATCGTCGCCCACCAGATCCGGTACTCGTCCACCACGGCGCCCGAGACGGCCATCAAGTTCATGACGGACGGTGTGCTCCTCCGCGAGCTGGCGAACGACTTCCTCCTCTCGCGCTACTCGGTCGTCGTGGTCGACGAGGCGCACGAGCGCGGCGTCAACACGGACGTGCTGATCGGCGTGCTCTCCCGTGTCGCGCGGTTGCGCGAGAAGCGCTGGCGCGAGTCCAAGGACGACAAGGACCGACTGTCGCCCCTCCGCCTCGTCATCATGTCCGCGACGCTGCGCGTCGCCGACTTTGCCGAGAACGCCACGCTCTTCGCCACGCCCCCGCCCGTCATCCACATCGGCGCGCGCCAGCACCCCGTGACGGTGCACTTCTCCCGGCGCACCGTGAGCGACTACGTCACCGAGGCGTACAAGAAGGTGTGCAAGATCCACTCGCGGCTCCCGCCGGGCACGATTCTCGTGTTCATGACGGGCCAGAGCGAGATCATGGGCCTGTGCCGCAAGCTCGAGGCCAAGTTTGGCGACAAGAAGGGTGGCAAGGGCAAGGGCAAGCAGGCGGGGCGGAAGGAGACGGACGAGGGGCTGCTCAAGCCTGAAGTTATCGAGGCCGAGGACGTCGACCTCGGCGGGGACCGCGACCTCGCGGCCGACGTCGACGACGGCGTGGCGGAATCCGACGACGAGGCGCTCGACACGGACGAGGACGACGAGCTCGAGCTCGAGGACACGGACATGCCCATGACCGTGCTCCCGCTGTACTCGCTCCTGTCGCAGGAGGCGCAGATGGCCGTCTTCCGCCCGCCGCCAGAGGGGCACCGGCTGGTGATTGTGGCCACCAACGTCGCCGAGACGTCCCTCACCATCCCGGGCGTGCGGTACGTCGTCGACAGCGGCCGCGCCAAGGAGCGGCAGTACGACCACGCGTCCGGCGTGCAGACCTTTGCCGTGTCGTGGATCTCCAAGGCGTCGGCGGCGCAGCGCGCCGGCCGCGCGGGCCGTACCGGTCCCGGGCACTGCTACCGGCTCTACTCGTCCGCGCTCTTCGAGGACCACATGCCGGCGTTCGGGCAGCCCGAGATCCTGCGCATGCCCATCGAGGGCGTGGTGCTCAACATGAAGGCGATGAACATCGACGCGGTCGTCAACTTCCCCTTCCCCACCCCGCCGGACCGGCAGGCCCTGCGCCGCGCCGAGGCGCTCCTCACCCACCTCGGTGCGCTGGACAAGGCAAGCACCACCAAGATGGTCGCGGGAGTGCAGCACGCCGGCGCGCGCGGCGGCAAGATCACCGACCTCGGCCGCGCGATGGCCGCGTACCCCGTCTCGCCGCGCTTCGCCAAGATGCTCGCGGTGGGCAAGGAGAACGGGTGCCTCCCGTTCGTCGTGGCGATCGTGGCGGGCCTGAGCGTCGGCGACCCCTTCGTGCACGAGAACGCGCTGGACCCCGACTCGGACGAGGAGGACGGCGCGCGCGCCGCCGAGCTCGAGGGGCTCACGAGCGACCGCGTGCGCGAGAAGGAGCGGCGGCGCGACGTGCGCGCCCGCTTCTTCAAGAAGCACGCGGCATTCGACTCGCGCGACTCGGACATGTTCAAGCTCCTCTCGGCCATCGGGGCGTACGAGCACTCGCCCACCGCGGCCTTCTGCGCCGAGTACTTCCTCCGCCCCAAGGCGATGCAGGAGATCCAGCAGCTGCGGTCCCAGATCTCGGCGATCGCCGGCGCCCCGCTCCAAAAAATGGCCCCCCCGAGCGACAAGGAGCGCAAGATCCTCCGCCAGGTCCTGTGCGCGGGCTTCATCGACCAGGTCGCCGTCCTCGAGTCCCTCGCCTCCAAGAAGGGCTCCTCGGCGCACGCCTCCGCGCGCGGCGTCCCGTACCGCGCCCTCGGCGTCCCCGGGCCCGTGTACCTGCACCCGTCGAGCGTGCTCTTCCACCACACGCCGCCCGACTACGTCGTGTTCGCCGAGGTCGTGCGCACCGCGCGCGTGTGCTTGAAGGGCGTGACGCGCGTGCAGGGGACGTGGCTCGCGGTCCTGGGGCGGGACATGTGCACGTTCTCGCGGCCGCTCGAGACGCCCGGGATGCGCGCCAGGAGCGTGAGCGCGACGGAGCGCGAGGTCGTCGTCGTGCCCCACTTTGGCGATCTGGGGGTGGACCTGCCGCCCGTTAAGCGGAGGCAGCGGCGGGAGGGGACAAGGTGGATCACGCTCGAGGAGTAGATGCATAGGGTATGTGGGCGATGCAGTGGGCACTGAGGTTGGACTGCCTCAGGCTGGTGTGTTTGAGCCACACTCCGCACCACGGTGCTGAGCTGCAATAGACCCCTAGAGCGCGTATCGGCATCAGTCTCTCATCGCTACACTTCCGCTACTGCCGGCTGAGCATCGCCTACTTACAGTGCACACGCGATCCGCGAAACCGAATGTCACACCTTCCAATGTGGCACCTGTGCCGCACTGTCCACAAGTAAGCCCACTCAATCCTGGCTGCCATCCATCGATGGAACGTCAGGTACACTGTGCCCGTACTGCCAGATCGCAAGCAGAAGCGATGTGAGCACAAGTCAATAAAGGTATTATGTTTACAAGCTTGGCCGGCCTTGGGGGGACGACCCGCCTAAGACTGCACTCTTGTTCCGCCGAGGCGCGTTGCCAGTCGTCGCCGCTCCCTCCGCCGCGTCAGTCCGCACGGTGTTATCATGTACCTGGCTGGACGGGGGAAGAAGGAGACATCGGCTCAGTTTCGTTTCCCGAGCCGATCTGCCACGTCGATGTGGCGGTGGCGATGTTGTGAACATCGGACATCCCTTACGGACGCGGCCGACTCTGGCAGTCCAGCGCTCCAGGCTATTGCATGCCCTGCGCGAGACGTCCTTCATGCGCGTCCTCAGCGTGATGAACCGAGTACCGACACCGCCACGGGATTCTCCGTGGAGGGTGGATGCCGTGGCTGAGGCGGGGCTGCAGCGCCGTTCAGGAGGGGATGTGAACGGTGCTCGGGCCGTGAGATTCACACATATCCCCCAGTTCCTCACCCCAGCGGAGACTCGCCCCGCCACAGCGCTGTTCAGATCCTAGAGTGAACCGCGCTGCCAGGCAGTCGACACCGCACCCCCTGACAGCGCCGTTCAGCGCACCCACTCCGGATCTATGAATACATCGCGACAAGATGCTACGGACGGGCTTTTGTGTAGCCCGCGGCGGCTACTCGTCGGCCTGCCGCAACGCGGCGTCCGCCAACCGCTTCGCATCGTCGTCGAGGTCCATCTCCGGCACGGCGACCTTGGCGCCGACGGGCGCCTCGGCGGCCTTGGCCTCGTCCTTTGGCGCGGCCTCGTTGGCGCCGCCGTGCCAGCCGCCCTCGTCGTGCGCCGCGCCCGTGACCTCGAGCGCGCCCGCGTCCAGGCCGACCGGCGCGCGGTCGTCCGCCGGCACCGGCGCGTCCTTGTCCACGGGGACCGGGGCGGGGCCGGCCGCCGCCGTGCTCTCCTGCATCTTGACCTCGTTGTTGGGGCCGAGGCCCTGCGTCTTCTCCTCCTGGGCGGCCTCGTCGCCGCCGTCGAAGACGTTCTTGATCGGCTCGGGCGCCTCCTCCAGGAGCGTGGTGTGGCTGTCCGCGTCGAGGTACACCGAGTGCGCGGGCTTGTGCACCGCGCTCTCGTCGTAGTACTGGTGCATCTGGTCGCGGAAGTCGTTGCTGGCGTCAGTGGGAGGGGCGGTGGGTGGGGAGGCGGCGGAGAAGGGATGGAGGAGGGGAGGGGCGGCGGGCCAGACGTACCAGCTAAAGTCCCAGGTCTTGAGCCACTTGGCGTCCTCGCACTTGCGCTTGGTCCAGGGCTTGGCGTAGGTGAGCGGGGAGAAGTAGTGCCACGACCAGAGGGCCAGCACGATCACGACGATGGCGAGCTGGAAGCGCGCGCGCGGGCGGATGCGCGAGGTGAAGTAGTCGAAGACGGCGCAGAACATGAGGATGGCAAACCACAGCGCCGGGAGGTAGTGGTGGAGGAAGAGCTGGCGCTGCATGAGGAAGAAGGGGAGGTAGTGCAGCGCCCAGCCCATGACGAGGAAGGAGCAGACCTCGTCGTAGAAGGCCGTCTTGGCCTGGTGGAGGTCGCGGTAGCCGCGCTTGGCGCGGAGGACGAGCAGCGCGCGGAAGGCGAGGTACAGCCCGATGGTGGCGGTCGAGCTCCACCAGATGACGGGGTTGCCGACGAGGTAGACCTGGCGGTGGTCCTTGACCCAGAAGTTGATGCCGCGGCGGAGCCACGGCCAGCTCTGAGGGCGCGAGTCGTACGCGTGGCGGTCGGTCAGGCCGGCGTTGGTGCGCCACATGACGCCCTGCAGCTCGAGGAATTTGGACATGAAGCCCGGCTTGACGTAGTTGACCTTTTCGGCGTCGGGGCCGACTGACGTTAGCTTTGTTCCCGCGGTGACTCACGCTGCGGGTGCACGTTGGTCTCGATGTACCACAGCGAGTTGTCCCACGTCGGGTTCTTGTTGCACGTCACCTCCTGCTGCTCAAAGCCCCACTCGGGGAGCTTGACCTTGTGCGAGAAGAGGTAGCAGCCGGTCATGGCGTGGCGGAGGCGGAAGTGGGTGCGGAGCGTACGAAGGCGGTGGCGCGCCTGGCGGTCGCGGCCGCGCGTCTCCTTTGCAATCTCGACAATAAAGTCGTCGTTCGCGTCGCCCGCGAACCCGGGGAAGCCGTAGCCGGACACCTCGTTCTGGAAGTCGACCTCGGAGACGGGCGGGCGCACGTCGTGCGAGTGCAGGCGCTTCTCGGACTCGACGTGCTCGAGGCGGATCTTGTTGCCCGAGAGCACGTACTCGAGCGGCAGCGTGTCCCAGGGGTACGAGACGGGGCCGTCGGTCTCGGACGCGTTGACGATGCGCCACACATTGTTCTCGTCCTTGTGCGGGTACAGCGTGATCTGCTGCTGCTTCGAGCCGCCGGGGTACGCGTGCGCGTGCGAGTGGAGGTACCCGCCCTGGGTGTTGACGTGACGGATGGACACGAGCGAGCCGTACCCGACGTCGGCGTACGTGTCGTCCATGCCGTGGCCGTCGAGCGTGTGCTGGAACTCGGACGACATGAAGCCGTCGCCGTCGCCCGACTGGTCGAGGATCCAGAAGTGGATCATGAAGGTGAACATGTAGATGGAGATGGGGAGGACAATGAGGCACAGCGTGCGCGCGGCAAAGTGGCGCGCCCACATGCGCGGCGTGACCTTGAGGTTGCCGAGGAGCAACCACAGCTGTCTGATTGTGCCGAGGCCGACGGTCGCAATGGTGAACAGCCCGACCCACTTGCAGCTGGCGACGGCGCCGAGCGCAGCGCCGCTGAACGCGAGGTTGCGCCACCACGAGCGCGTGAACGCGCGGCCCTCCGAGTCGTCGTTGGAGAAGCGCACCCAGAAGAAGATGGTGAGCGCGGTGAAGAAGACGAGGTACGAGTCGAGGAGGATGAGGCGGGACTGGGTGATGAGCGCGTTCTCAAAGGTGACGAGGAACGCGCCGAGAATCGCCGTCGCGAGCGACAGGCGGAGCGAAATGAGAGTAAGGAACGTGAGGGGGACAAGCGCGAGGCCGAAGAGGGCCGGGAACGCGCGCATGATCATGTATGGGACCTTGGGCTCGAGGTAGTCCCTGCGGTCAGCGGATGGCGGGGCGACTCAAGGCCGCGGGCTACTCACATGCCGATGTCCTTGAAGGTGAACTGGCCGTCAAAGCGGCCGAGCCACGCCGAGAGGGTGACGAGGAGCTTTGCGAGCGGGGGGTGGACGTCCATAAAGTAGCGGCGGCGGATGTACTTGGCCGCAAAGCCGCCAAAGTGGACCTCGTCGAAGCTGGTGTGAGCGCGTGTTGAGCGGAGCGAGACGCGGGGGGGGAGGGTGGGGGTGGGGAGGAGGGTGAAGGTGGGTGGGTGGGAGGGGACGGGGAGCGGGGAGGAGGGAGGGGCGGGGGGGGGCGGGGCGAGCAAGCGTCCAGCGAGAGCCCTCGGCGTGAGAGCTCCGCCCCAAGGCCGACAAAGGTCCCACGAACTCCTCGGCCCAAACTCACACTACAGAGCTGGGGTGCGCGAGGTTCCAGAGGCGCACAAAGCTGGCGACGACACACACCGCGCCGAGGATGATCCACTCGCGGCGGCGGAGGCCGAGCAGCGCGCCCGCGCGGGCGCCCTTGCGGCCGCCGAAGGCCTCCTGGCGCTCGTGGCGGTCGCGGAGCTTGGCGTCGGCGTCGGCGTCCTGCTTGGGGGCTGGCGCGGGCGCGGGCCCGCTGAGCGGCCGCCGTTGCTGTGGGGCGGAGAGGGACATTGGGGTGAGTGGGACAAAGAACAAGTGATGGGCGGGAGATGCGGACGTCGTGGAAGTCCAGGCACCAGGGCACGTGGCGACGCGCCAGTCACCACTCCGTTGGGAGAGGTGCCCTCCCACCACCCTCGCCTGCTCACACCGCTCCGCTCACATCGCCCGCGGTACTCGAACAACATGCATGCCTAGAATTCCTAGAAACTAGATCGCTAGATAGTGTGTAACGCGCGGCGGCTGCGCCGCGCTTGCCTACGTTTGCGCTCTGTGCGTCCGCTGCACAGCTGCGCTTCGCACTCTCCGCCTACGTCGAGATGCTCAGCTTGGACAGGCCCTCGGCCACGCTCTTGTGGTGCTCGGCCATGCCGCACCCCGCACGCTGCGGGGTGGCGTTGCCCGGCGTGGGCGTCGCGGTGCCCGAGTGCGGCTCGACGTTCTTGATCCACGCGCCCATGGCGCCGAGGAAGCCCTCGTGGCGCAGGAAGCACGCCCGCATCGTCCCCTTGGACCAGAAGCGGATGGCGTAGCTGAGCGTCGAGATGGTCGCCGCGTGCCCGCGGATAAAGCAGCCCGAGAAGAAGACGCGGTCCAGCCCGTACTTGGCCGCGTTCATGTACGCAATGTGCCCGATGTTGTTCGAGATGGCATACAGCAGGGAGCGCGCAATGTCCTCCTGCCGGAAGGCCTTCTTGCGGTCGTTCTTGGCGCCGTGCTTGAACACCTTGCCGAACGAGGAGGCGATCGTGCTGCTCTTGAGCCCGATCTTGCCGTAGTCGGTGCCGTAGATGTCGCCGACGAGCATGTCGACCGCCGAGTTGTCGCCCTGCTCGGAGAGGAGCAGCATCTCGTCGAACGTCGTCGCGTCCGTCAGCAGCGAGAGGAGACCCCAGAGCGTGCCCCCGCCGAGCGAGGTTCCGGAGACACGCTCAAAGCTCCCGTCCTCGTCGACCTTGACGATGGACACGCCCGAGCCAATGTTGACGATCAGGCAGGGGAACACGGGCGTGTCGTCGCCCGCGGGCGCAAACGTCACCTGGTACGCGGGCGGCGTGGGCGACGGGCGCGGGAGCTCGCTGGGCGGGATGGTGCGCGGCCCCTCGGGGTGCGACACCTTGTACACGAGCTCCTCGGAGAACCAGAACACCTCCTCTGGCACGCGGGCGGCGAACCCGAGCCCGAGGATGAGGCACTCCATCTCCTCCTCGCGCGTGACCTCGACGCCGAGCTCGTGGCTCAGCTCCTCGTAGAACTTGTGCGCGCCGCCGCCCGTCGCCATGACCTTGACGGTCGACTTCATGCGTTCCAGGCTCACGCGGTTCGCCTTTGCGCTCTCGGCAATGAGGTCCTTGAGGAACTCGATGAGCTCCTCGACACACGCCGTCTCAAAGCGCGCAAAGTTGACGAGGCCGCCGGGGAGCACGTCCGGCACGCTCCCCCGCCGCCAGCGCGGGTCTCTGCTCCACCGCCGCCCCTTTGATCTCCGGGGTGGGGAGCGCTCGCGCACCTCGGAGAGGCAGCCGGGCGTGAGGGCGCCGTTGACGACTGGTCTCGGGCGCTCGGGCGTCCCGTCCAGCAGGATCGAGTTCTCGGGCGAGGGGAGGTGGGTGGAGCTCGAACAGGGCGAGGTGAGCGTCTCGGAGGGCGCAAGGAAGGGGGATGATGGTTGGGGCGGCGAGGCCGAGAGGGGCTGGGAGGAGCGCGTAAAGTAGACGACCTTTGCGAGCGAGCCGCCAATGTCGATGGCGATGTGGGAGACGGGCTCGATGTAGTGCGGGAGGTAGATGCCCCGGGAGTCGCGGGTCTGGGGTTAGCGCCGCGAGCGAGCGAAGCGAGCGAGCCAGTGGGTCATGAGGTGATGAGACCGGAGTCAAGAGGGCGGGGGAGGGCGGCGCTAGCGAGAGCGCGCTGGGTGGGGCGGTCTGGACGCGTGCATGTCGCGTGCGCGGGCGGAGCAGAGACGGCGCGTTCCGCTCCGTAGCCCCAACCACGCCAGGGTACACACCCGCGGCAGCTAGTTGCCAACGTCGGCCAACAACGGGTGGGCGGGCGCCGTTCACCACGCCGCAGTGCAACGGCGTGGGTGCAGCGGCGCGGCACCGCCTACGGCCACCTACACCACCCAGATTGGCACGTACTTGTGGGGCAGGTCATGTGATCGCCGCACCCGCACCGCTTCCGCTTCCGTCCCCCCTCGTCTCCCACCCACCGCTCGTACTCACCGCCGGGCTCTCCTCCTGCACGATCTGGGCGCCGGTCGTGTCGACGGCGATGCGCCGCGCCTGCGGGATCGAGATGTCCGGGAGGGACATGGGGCTGGTCGCGATAGGTATGGTGGGGGCGTCGGGGTAGTGGTGGGTAGCGGGTAGCGTGTCTGGTGTCTCGGTCGCGATCTCTGGGTGGGAAGGAGTGCTCAATCCACGATACTGGCGTCCTCGATGCTCGATGTCGATATCCGGTCTTGTGACCTAGAGCCTTGCTAAGCGAGTTGTGTGAGGATACTCCGGGCTCCGTCGGCAAACTGGTGTCAGTCGTCCGACTTTTGGCGCTCAGGCCGCCCCTCATGGCCGAGGTCACTCACCTCGTCGATGCTCGAGTGTTCCAGTTCCACAAGTCGGGCGAAGGACGGTCTGAGCGCGCAATCAGGCGGTCTCGTACGAGGCGAATTGGTCGTGTCAGGGGCGCCGTGTGATTCGTCAACGACAACGGCAAGCGGCAAACGGGCGGCGAGACGATGAGAGCAACGGCGGTGGGCGAGTGTGTGATGGCGAGGAGAGGTGAGAGCTGGGAGCTGGATGCAGGATGGATGCGGACTGCTGACAGATGCAGTGAGAAGGGCCGCAGAGGAGGCGGTCGGCTAGTTCGGTGTACGGCTTCTCTCCACCCGGCCAGCGAGCCTGACACCGGGGCGTTGGGGATGCCCCCGCTTCTAATGGAGGGGCTAATTCAAATTGACACATGAATACGAGGAGATTTTCGGACAATCGGCTCTAGGGCGTGTCAGGCTCGCCAGGGGGGTAAGGGGGGTGCCGCGTGCCTTGGGGCATGTGCTCCATCGCGCAGAGCTGCCAGCTGTCAGCGGCCAGCGGCGGGCAGCGCGGGCAGAGAGAGGCGAGCAGCCGCCCGCGCTAGCCCCGCACCCCGCCGGCCCCGCAGAGCTCCAAGTTTTCGCTGGGGTGCACATGCTGCCCCACCGCCGCCGGCAGGGGCAGGTACCGATCCTATCCAGCGGCCAACAATGCATGGCTCGATGGAGCCAAGGCCAAGCTGGATGGAGCAGGAACGCCGGCTGGCGTTATCGTCTATCCGGCGCTCACACGAGCAAAGCCGGCGAGATAGGCCCACCGCCGCCCGCCATCAGGATCCGCCCACCTTCTCTCGCATTCCTTATGTCAGCCGGCCGCGGAGGTCGGCTTCTGCGCCTCCACGGCCATGTCCGCTGCATATTAAGTACGGCCGCCCTACATAGCCGGTATGATGAGGTGGTATATCTGGAGTCAGCAGCGATGGGGCGTGACGCACATAGTCAGACACCTAGTCGTAGATGAGGAGCGGGAGGATGCGCTCTTGCTGCTGTCAGCTGATGCTCTAACACTTGCTGTTGACGCTCGCTCGCTGACGCCCGCGCCCGCCACTCACGTTGAAGAGGAAGTTGTTCGCCATGTCCTCGGCCTCGAGGAAGCGCGTGGGGTACACGACGAGGTGACCGCGCGTCTCGTTCAGCAGCGCCTCCATCTCCTCCATCTCCCACTGCTCCCACGCGTCGTTCTCCCCACTCGGCTTGCGCTCGCCCGCCTCCTTGTCCTTCGGCCCAGGCTCGCCCTTCGGCGTGCCCTTCGCCCCGGCGGGGCCTATGTTGCCCCCGCCCGCGGGGGTGGGCGCGTCGCTGCCGACGCCCTTGCCAGCAGAACTCGTCGACTTGCGGTCGCCAGTCACGCTCCCCACGGCCGACAGCACGGCGTTGCCCGCCTCGGCGAGGTTGCTCGGCGGCGCGGTCGCGCCCCACCGCCCCTGTGTGCTCCCGTCCATGGCCTTGCCGCTGTCCGGCGCGTCCTGCCCCACCGGGCCGACCGTGCCGCCGCCGTCGCCGCCCTGGTCGTGCGTCACCTTGGTACCGCTGCCGCTCGCGTCGGGCGGGGCGATCTCGGTGCGCCCAAACTTGTCCATGTGGTTCGCAAAGGCCTTGTACTGCGCCCACGTCGTCACCAAGTCGTCCGGGATGCAGCGGAACACCTTGCGGAAGATCTGCGTGTTGTGCACCGCCACGGCGACCCACATGTCGTTCCAGAACGTGTCGTCGAGCGGGTCGTGGAATCTGTTGGGGTCGATCATGGGCGTCGGCGTCGGCATGTTCCACGGGCCCGTGCCCGACTTGGCGTTCAGGTGCTTGCGCAGCACGCCGCGCGCCTTGACGGCCTCCTTGTCCTCCTGCATGACCGGCCCGTCGCGGGGCACGCGGTCGTCGCCCTCGACAGCGTCGGCCGGCTCGCCGTACATCTCCTTGCGGGGCTGCTCGTTGACAGCCTTTTCGTCCTTGGGGCGGACCTCGGCCTCGTCGGGGCCCTCGCCGTCGTCCGCCATGTCCTGCAGCGGCTTGCCGTGCTCGGTCTGCTCGGTCGGACGGCGCGCGGCGATCGCACGCTCCTCGAGCGTCGGCACGACAGACGACGCAAAGCCCTGGATGACCTTGCCGTCGAGACCGACATCCTGGCGCTCGCTCGTGTCACCCGTGGGGCCACCGCCTGGCCCGTTCTCCTCGGCCGCGTTCGTGTTCTTGAGGAGCTCGCCGTGGGCAGCAGCGACGGGGTGCTTGATCCTCTCCGCCGTCTTGTGCACGTCGTTGCGGATGTTCTCGCCGACGCCCTTGGTGATGCCGCGCACAGCAGTCGACACGGTCGTCTTGAGTCTACTCCCAGCCGTGCTCTTCTTGATGCGGGAGATTCCGCGTCCCATCTTGCGCTCGTCCTGCTCGTTGTCCGGGTCCCACAGCGCGACGTCGTCGGCGCCCGCCACAGGCTTGCGCATCATGAGCTCGTCCTCCTCGATCGCGTCGACGTCGACACCAATGTGCTCGCGCATGAGGCGCATGCGCAGCGTGTGCGCGTATCGCCCGACCTTGAACGGCTTGCCGGCCATCGTGCCATCAATCATGTCCGTGTCGCGCACCACCGAGATCAGCTCAGAGTCGCGGTCGCCGCGCTGCGAGCGCTCGTTGATGTTGGCCGAGCCGCAGAGCACGAGCCGGTCGTCGACGATCATCGTCTTGCCGTGGATGTACACTTGCTCGGTGGTGAGCGCGCCCGACTCAAACTTGCCCCAGCCGCGGAGCGAGAAGAAGTTGATGTAGTCGTCGGGGTTGATGCCTTCCTTTCTCAGGCGCGAGAAGATCGAGTTCGTCCCGCGGCAGATGGTGCGGTTCTGGCACTCTAAGATGAGGCGGACCGAGCTGGCCTCGCTCGCGTCGACGGGGTGCGTGTAGCCGGGCAGGAGTGGTATAACGACACAGGCGCGCCACTTCTCGCCGGCGCGGTGGGCGCGGATGATGCGCTGCACGAGCGCGTCGCCGATGCGGTTCTCGATCGTCGTGCCGTCCACAATCGTCGACGTGATGAAGAACTGGTTCTCGATGTAGACAAAGTGCTCGGACAGCTGGATCGCTGGGGTCAGCTGCTTTGCGTCGTGGCCCACTCACACTTGACATAGGCGTTCTGCACCGAGTGCTCGATCTTGGACATGGTGCCCATCGACCACGGGCCGACGGAGCGGCAGATCTGCACCTCGCACGTGCCCTGCAGGCCTAGGTCCTGGAGCTCGCGCTCGGTAAAGTCCGCGGGCGGGAGGAGGAACGGCATCTTGCGCGTGTGGTTCTTGATGCGCAACAAGTAGTTCCAGCGCTGGATAAAGTGGCGGCAGAGGTCGCGCGCAGGCTGGCCCACAAGCGACAGCCCGACGTCGTGCCACGGCATGCGCGGCGTCTTGTGCCGGTCGATCGAGTCCTCGAAGGGCTTCTCGAGGTCACTGAACTCGGCGACGCGCTCGTTGGCATAGTCCTTGCCGCGCCAGACCGGGGCGTTGGGCCCCGTCTCGGCGGTGAAGTCCTCGTCGGTGAGGATGTGCTGGCTGGTGTCCCAGCGGCCGTAGCACAGGTCGAGGCCGCCCATGAACGCGATCGTCTCGTCGATGACGCACAGCTTCTCGTGGTGCGACCAGTAGAACGTGCCGTTGGGCAGGTGTGACGGCGAGCGCTGCATCATGATGTTGGGGTGCAGGCCGGTGAGCGTCTGCTTGACGTACTGGCTCGCAACGGGGGTCGCCTTAGCCAGCACCTCGTTGTAGATGATGATGAAGATGCGCACGCCCTCCTCGGCCTTGCGCTTGAGCAGGTTGTCGAGGCGGTATCTCTCGTCGCCGGGCCGGCGGAGGTACATCTCGGGCGAGATCCACCAGTCGTGGATGTAGATGCGCGACTTGGCCATGTTGATCGCGCGGCTGAGGTTCCAGAAGTAGTCGCGGCCGTCGACCATCCACTGCGCGGCGACGTTGACGCGGATGGGCGCAAACGAGTCGAAGCGGTTGCGCCCGGCCCATATGCACTGCATGGCGACACGCTCCATCGACACGATGAACTGGTGCATCGCGCGCTGCCGTCAGTTCGCACCAAACCGTGAACTCACGGCATTCTTCGCCTGCAGCTTTAAGCGGCGCTGGGCGTTGGAGATGTAGAACGTGTGCTGCGACGCGTTCTTGTTCGAGCCCCCGTCGTCGTGCGCCTCGTGCGCCTCTGGGTCCTCGCCCGGGAGGTCGCTCTTACTGGAGCTGTCAGTGAAACAGGAGCTCTCCACGCACGTCTTGTGGGACAACAAGTGTAGGCCCTTGCGGTAGGCACGCTTCGGCCGCTCAATGGTAAAGTCGGTGTCGATGAGGAAGACGTCGTAGATGTCAGTCTCGGCGGGCCCGTCGGTGGCCACGCAGTACGACTCGCGGACGATGAACCACTTGGGCGAGCGGCTAATCTTCCACTTGCTGGGCAGCAGGCCGGGCTGGTTGCTCTTCCGGCTGACCTGGGACGATGGGAGCTTGAGGAAGCCCGCCTTGCCCTGGAAGCCGCCGCGGGGCGCAAGCGCGAGGGTCAGCGCCGACAGCTCGAAGAAGATGCAGAGACGCGTCGACTCGGGGCGGAACATGACCGCGCGGATTAAGTCGATCAGGTACTGCTGCAACAGGTCACGGATGACGGGCGCCGAGTCCTGGCGCCGCGGCTGCTGTGGCTGTTTCTCCGAGTGGCGCAGCGCCTTCTCGGCGTCGTGCACCTCGTCGGCGGCCTTCTTCAACACGGTCTGTGTGTCACGTGCCCAGTATGGTAAGGCTAGGGTTAGCAAGCTTCTCACGGACAAGCTCACCATTGCGTGGGAAGTCGGGGATGTCGACGTGGCGCACGTTGCTCCGCGTGACGCGGTGGCCAAAGTTGGCCGTCTTGTAGTGCGTGTGGAGGGACAGGAAGTCGCGCACATCGCGGTACACGACCCACTTGATCGCACCGTCGCCGTACTCGCACTCGATCTTGTACAGCTCCTTGCCGGTGTTGCGGCCGCCCGTGCGGACGCTGACCGAGTCGCCGATACGGAAGCGGAGGTTGCCCAGGAGCACGGGGACCGCGCGGTGTCCCTCGTCGTCGCGGTCCAGCCACGTCTTGAGGATCATCACGGGCAGCTGCCCCGCGAGCATTTCGTTGGTCATCGAGGGCGCGCCAACGTCGACCTTGGCGGGCTTGGTGTGGTGGTGCTTGCCGCCACGGCGGAACTGGTTGATGAGTTTGCGACCGCCACCACCAGCGCGCCTCTCAGTGTGCGTCGACGACGACACGTCCCCTGGCGTGTGCGCGGATGGGGTGCCCGTTCCAGTGAACCGCTTTCTGATTCTCGGCTTCTTTGGCGGGTGTGCTGTGCTGGATTCGCCGACCTTGGCACCCGCCGCTGTGCGCCACGCCCCGCCGTCCTTTGACGGCTCGTCAACGTCCTCCCACCCCTGCTCGTCCCACCTCCTGTCGGCACGATCCCCGACGCCAGGGGCGATGCGGCCGATGCCGTGCGCCGCGAACTCGTGGTCGAGCTCCACCTGGTTGATGGGTGTGCGCATCTCCCCATCCGACGTCCCAAAGCCGCTGCGGGGCGTCTCGAACGTGCCGGGCGTCTCGACGTACTCGCGCTCCCCGTACGGGGAGATGGTGAGCCCCTGCTTGGCCTTTTGCCCCAGGTCGTTCTCGACGTTGTGAAACTGGTGTCAGCGCGGCACAACGATCAACTCACCTGGAGGTGCACGACGCGCGGGGTGAGCTCTATGTTGTTCTGCGGCCCGGGCGGCTCCTGGGGGTGCACGCCGGGCATGGCGATGGTCTCGCGGCCGAGCTCGTCGACCTCGCGCGGCGCAACGTCCGTGTGCATGAGCGCCCTGGGCTCGCCGTCGTCAAACTCCTGGCTGGGGCGGTAGTGGTACTCGTCGTCGGCCTGCCCGTCGACGAGGTCGGCGCTGAGGCGCTCCTCGTGCTGGCCCGCGCCCCGGCCCGTCGCGCCCTCCTGGTCGCGCGTGGACTCGGGGTCCTCGTCGTCGCCTCTGGGCCCATCGGGCAGGTCGCGTTCGTGCGCTCTGTCGTCCTCCCTAGGCGAGCCGGGCACGAACTCGTGCTCCACGCCGTGCCGCACGGCCTGGAGGTGGGTGGCGTGGCCCATGCCTTTTGCGCCGCCGGATTCCTTCCCATCCGTAAGGATGCGAGGAACGGCGTCAGGCCCCTCGTCGCCCAGGTCGATGACGACATTGTGGATGCTGCCGACTTCGGCGGTGACCATGTCCTCGCTGCGCATCGAGCTCGCGGCCGACGGCGGGCGGTAGCCGTTGCCGTTGCCGTTGGCGTGCCCGTTCACGTTGAGGTTCTTCTTGAGGCCCGTGTCGGGGATGGCGGCGGACGCCTGCTCGTCGGCGTTGGAGAGCTCCTTTGACGCGAGGAACATGAAGTCCTTGTCCATGTTGACCTCGTCGTTGCTGAGGACCTTGTTGAGCACCGCGGCCGTCTCATCCTCGGCCATGGGGTTGGGGTGAGGCTCTGGGGGCGGCGGGGACCCCGGCTGCATGTTGGCGGGGCTGGGTGGGTTGGGTGGTGGGGGAGGGGTTGGGTTTGGAGGTGGAAAGAATGGTACGGCAGTCGGCTGAGCGACGTCGGCGTTTGGATGTGTGTGTGGAGGTCCAGCCTTCTGTTGAGAGGCGCTAGAAGTCGTGTCTGATGTCGAGGAGGGTGTGAATGATGGCGACAAGACTTGCGACAATGGCAGCAGAGTTGGAGTTTGCAGGTGGACAAAGCGACACGGGCTATTTTGACAACTCGGGTGTTGCAACTGACAATGACGTCGCAGCAGTTGCTGCACCGCGCCGATGTGCGACTGCGCAGTCGAGGCCCCGCACTCTGCCCACAGGGAGCGTACGACTGCGTGACGACGGGCAGAGGGGGCCGGGTGGGCGGGATGCTGCGGGCTGCTGCGGCCGAGGGACTGCGGGAGGGGGGTCAGCTGCTGCGACAAGAGCGCTGGAGTGGGGTAGATGTCGCGAGTTCCGAGTTGCGAGTGGAAGATGATGTCACTCTACGCGTCCAGACACGCACTCCACCCGCCACACGGAATCAAACGCTCGCCGTGTTCCAAATTACATGGCGGGGTCTAAGCTACTACCTTGTATAATTACTTTGGAGAGGGCAGAATCTGGTTCCGTTAATTGTTTGTTGCTGAACCTAACGACGATCTAAAACCCTGGGTAGCTTGTTGTTTATTAGGTTTGCTCATGTCAGCTGGAAGCCACCTTCCGCCCATGCCGCCCAGGCGTCATAATAGAGTTCACGTAACACCCACAAGGGGCCGCCACACCCCCCGCCTGCCTCTCTCCTCCTCCCTCCATCCTCCTCCCCATCTTCTGGGCAAACCTACCACCCCGCGTCAGCGCTCCGGAACACTCGGGGATATCCCCTCCCGTGTGGCCCGAGCCGCCGTCTCAAACGCCATCTCCCGTAATATACGGACCTGTCTACAACTGCGTGCGTGCTCGCATCAGCATCCGCATGGCATCAAGGCCTTTTCTGGTGGCGGCAGGAGCGCAGTGAATGCGCGGCGCTAGTGCCGAGGCGCTAAAGCCACGCCTGAATTGGTAGTCACCCTGGTGAATTGGGCATGGTGCAGACGAGATTAAATTGTGGACAGGCATGCTTACCTGGTGGCGGCGCGCCCTGGCCGCCACCGCCAACTGGCGCTAACTCCCACACCTGCTGTCACCGCTGCTCCGGGTTTCCCGCGTTGTCTCACCCCCCGTTCCCCTCCCACAGCCAAGGGTGTGCCTGTACAATTGTTAGTGTCCGAAGTCCTAGGAGCTGGGCGTTGGGAGACTGATGGCGGCTTGTGCGGGCGCAGGGGAAGCTTGGGCCAGTCCCGCCCTGCTCTCCGCCCCCCTGCCTGTCCTGGCCTGGACGTTGGACATTGGGCTGGTTTCGACTGCCCCCGACCGAGGTGCTGTTTGTGGCGTGCTGAGGTGCTGGACTCTCGTTCTGATTCTCACCATTCACCATGCCGTACATCCGCAAGCCGCGTTCACCTGGCGGGCGGCGGACGCTGCGTGCCCTCCGCCCGGCGCTGCTCGCGACGGGCCTCTTCATCGCCCTCCTCTTCTTCCTCTCCCCCTCGGTGAGGTGGGAGCCGCCCGCCCGCGTCGCCGAGCCCGCCGACGCCGCCGAGGAGGAGACGTACCCCTTTGCGGCGGCGCGCCGCCCCACCCTCGACTACGCGGCCGACGGCCTCGTCAAGGGCTTTGACGGCGTGCACCTCTCCTCGAAGCGCGCGGGCGTGCGCGCGACCCACCCGATCGACGAGCTGCGCGAGCGCGGCCGCAGGCGGTGGGACGCGCTCCTCCGCCGCCAGAGCAAGACCCTCGCACAGGCCGTCAACGAGTACCGCCGCCGGTACAGCCGCGACCCGCCTGCGGGCTTTGACAAGTGGTTCGCCTTCTGCCAGGAACACGACGTCAAGATTGTCGACGACTACGACCAGATCGACCGCGACGTGCGCATGTGGCTCGCCGTCAGGCCCGACGAGTTCCGGCGCCGCCTCGACGCCCTCGACGCCGAGAAGCACCAGTAGTGAGTAAAGCGGTGCGGGAGGGCGGGAGAAGCGGGCGCGGAAGGGTGGGGGAGTGGGACGAGGGGCATATGTCGTCCCGCTGTGCAGGCACTGACGGCAGCACGATTACTCTGGCCCCGAACGGCACGACCTCGCTTTCGGGAGACATGGGCCACGGCGCGCGCGCCAAGCAGCACCACAACCTGCTTGCGACGCTGGCGCCGCTGCTCCCGAGCGAGGTCAAGATTGTCATCTCCAACCACGACCTCGGGAGCCACATCCTCAACGACCCGCTGCGCAAGACGCTCCTCGACCACGCGGCGGCGGGGACGCTGATCGACAACGACGAGCTCAAGCGCCTCGAGAACCCCAAGGACCACGGGCTGGGCCTGCTCGTCGTGTGCCCCGCCGACTCGCCGGCGCGCAAGGCGCTGGAGGAGGTGCGCGCCGGCAACGTCAAGGCGCAGATGCCCTATGCCGCGCAGTACGCCGACGAGCAGAGTGAGTCGCGCGTCAGAAGGAGCTGACCCCAGCCGCATTCGTGTACGACGCGCGGCCCAAGATGAACTTTTGCGACGCGCCCGAGCTGCTCGACATGCACGGCGCCTTCTCCTGGCACTTCCGGCGGCACTGCAACCTGCGCCCGCTGTTCCAGCAGTCCAAGATCGCGCAGTGCTCCGACATGCTCCTGACGCCCCTGGGCGGCGTGTTCAACGCGACGTCCAAGGAGGGCATGAAGACGACGTCCGAGTGGGAGGACAAGAGCATCCACAAGGTCTTCTGGCGCGGCTCCATGACGGGCGACCACTACTCGGCGCAGAAGAAGAACCGCGAGACGTACGACTGGCGCAACTCGCACCGGCCGCGCCTGCACCTCTTTGCGAACAACGGCACGGGCGAGGCGCGCGTGTGGGTCCGCACCCCGGCCGGGTGGGAGCAGAAGGCGTACAGCCGCGCCGAGCTGAATGAGGCATACCTCGACGTCGGGCTGGCGGGCAAGGTCGCGCAGTGCGACGAGGACGGGACGTGTGAGCAGATGAAGGCGGAGATTGCGATGAAGGACCACGTCAAGCCCGAGGACGCCAAGAAGTACGCGTACGTCCTCGACACGGACGGGAACGGGTGGTCGAGCCGCTTCCACCGCCTGCTGTCGAGCGGGAGCGTCGTGGTCAAGACGACGATCTACCCCGAGTGGATGAGCGACTGGCTCACGCCGTGGGTGCACTATGTGGTGAGTTGAGCGCGCAGCGCGGGTGAGAGTGGCCTGGGAGGTGTGGAGCGCAGAGAGTGGGTGGGCGGGTGGGCGTGGAGAGGGCGTGGAGGAGGGTGGGTGGGCGTGGTGAAGGGGTCAGTGCGGCCTCGGCGTGGTGAGCTGGCGTGAGGCCGATGAATGAGGGCGAAGAGGTGAACGCAAGAGTTGATCGCATGTTGTCAACGCTGTTGCGAGGCGACGGAGAGCCGTCGGCAGTTTGAGAGTGGGGGACCCATGCGCCGCGGCAGTCGTTCCGCCGGATCTTCATTTCTTGTTCTAACCCCAGCCCGTCCAAACAGACTACAGCGACCTGTACGACGTCATGTCGTACTTTACGGGGGCGCCCGACGCGCCCGAGGCGAGCGATGGCGACGCGGCGGCGCGCGAGATCGCGCAGGCCGCCGTCGCCTTCACCCGCGCCCACTGGCGCTGGGAGGACATGCAGGCGTACATGCTGCGCATGCTGCTCGAGTACGCGCGCCTCGGGGCCGACGACCGCGCCGCCGCCAGCTATCGCGGCAACAGCAGGGTCGTCAAGGTGTAACTAGATTGTATGCATGTGTATTGTTCCCACCTCGTCTGACAATGCCACGGAGGTTCCTGACTGCAGACTGCACTCGGAAGGCACTGCTACGACTACGCGACTACTGACATTACGCCTATGGTACATTACGGCGTGGCTAGAGGTCGTACTCGTCCGAGTCCGAGTCGTCGCGCTTGCGCTGGATCTGGGGTTAGCGAGGCAGGCGCGAGGACGCACAGTGATGCCGCCGCCGAGGGTGCGCGTGCGCGCCGATGTCTGCGCAGGCTTGGGGGCGGCGGGCGCGGGCGCCGAGACCTGGTGTGAGCGAGAAGCAGAGCGGAGAGGAGAGCAGAGGGCGATCAGAAGCTGCGATCGGCACGAAGCAGTGCAGCGCAGCGAGCCAGAAGCACCATAACGGTCCTCGCTGCCACCTCGCAGCACTCGCAGCACTCCGCCGCACTTGCTGTGCTCGCTGCGCTCGCCGCACTCACCTGCTCCAGGAGGCCCTTGAGCGCGTCGTCCGTGACCTGGCCGCGGATCTGGCCCTGCTGGCCCATGCGCACGAGGAGGTCCTCGACCTGCGCCGCGAGCTGCGGGCGCGTGAGGGATATCCGCGAGACTTGGGTTAGCGGCGACTCCGTGATGAGGGGGGAGGGGTGGGTAAAGGGGTGGGAGGGGGAGGTGGGAGGGGGTTGGGACACGGGGCAAGGCGAGGTAGGCAGGTGGTGCACCTCCACCCGCCTTTGCCAGCACCGCTGGCTGTCGCCTCTCCGCGCCCGGCGTTTCTACCCCCCCGCCGCTGGCCTTCATGCGCTGCTCGCGCTGCTCGCGCTGCTCGCCCTCTCCTCCTCGATGCTCGCAGTTCGCAGCTCGCCTCCGGCTCGCTCTACTCACGCCGCTCGCGCGCCGCGGGCTCCAGCATCGCCTGGATCATCGTGCGCTTCGCCTCGGCCTGCGCCGCCTGCCGCTGCGCGGCCTCTGGATCCTCCTGCTTGCCCGGTGCGGGCGCCGGACGCATGCCCTGGGGCAACTGGAACGACATGGTGGTGGGATGTGCGATGCCAACATCAAACGGGGGGACGCCACAGTCCTGGCCCGCGGCGTTATGGGCGGGGCTCCATGCGTCATCGACCTCTCCTCGACATTCATCCTCACACGACAACACCCACTACTCAGCAAGCACAATGGCAGAGAACAAGGCCCGCGGGCCCGTCGAGGAGCTCATCGCCAAGCGCCTGCGCCCGCTCAACAAGAAGATCGTGAGGCCGTCCCCGTCCCGCCCACCCCCCCCTCGCCGCCCTCCACCCACCCCCCTCTCCCCTCCCCCCTCCCCCCCACCCACCCCCCCGCTAACCCCAGCTCCGCATCAAGGGGTACACCGCCAAGCCCGCCGGCGAGCTCAACGACGACCAGCGCGCCGCGCTCGCCTCGCTCCCCCAGCTCGAGGCCGCGGCCCGGGAGCTCGAGGACCTCTCCCGCGCGATCGAGGACGCCGAGCTCGTCGCCTCCGCCAAGGCGCGCGAGGAGCGCGAGGCCGCCGAGCGCGCCCTCGCCTCCCGCCTCGCCGCGGCAGTGGACGACGTCCAGCGCGCCACGGCCGCCCGCCTCGCGTCCTTCCTCAGCCTGCACGCGCTCCTCCGCCCCGCCCGCCCGGACGACCACGACAACCTCACCTTTGCGCCCCTCGCCCTCCCCCTGCGCCTGCAGGACGAGGTGCGCGCGACGGACATCCTGCGCGTGGCGCGGATGTACGACGACCTCTCGGGCGGCGGGGAGGCGGGGCACGCGGTGCTCGTGTCGCTCGCCGCCCCCGGAGACGATGAGGAGGAGGAGCGCGTGCACCGCCTCCTCGCGCTGCTGGGGGAGGACGAGCCCGAGGCCACGCCCGAGGGCTCCGCACTCGACGCGCAGAGCACCGTGCCCGAGCCGCCGCAGAGCGTCGCCGACCTCGACGAGACGACGCCCGAGGGCTCGGTGTTCGACCCGCAGCGCACGCCCGTCGTCGCGACCGTCGGGCTGCAGTTCGAGGCGCCGCGCGGCGTCACCCTCAACTTCCTGCAGGCGGACGAGCTGGCGGACGAGGGCGAGCCCGAGTTCGCCGTCGAGGTCGAGACGCCCGTGACGGACGTGGTGGTGAGTGATCTGCAGGGAGGATCGGCAGGGGCAGAAGCTGACGCAGTCTTCGCGCCAGTCCGTGTCCATGGACTGGGCCGAGCACGACGACGACGACAGTGCCGCGCGCCTCGCGGCCGCGCTGGGCGCCGAGACGCCCGAGGAGGAGGCCGACGTCACCGTCGAGGCGGTCGTCGTCGCGGTGGAGGGTCTTGAGGTGGAGGCGGAGCCCGTGTCCGCCGAGGACAGCGGCGCGGAGCGCCGCAAGCGCAAGCCGAGACCGCGCGCGGCGGGGAAGGGCAAGCCCGCGGACAAGGGTGTGGACGAGGAGGGGTTCGAGGTCAAGACTGCGCGGCGGGCGAGTGCGGCGCGCGGGCGCGGGCGCGGGGGACGGGGGCGCGGTGCGCCGCGTGAGGGCCGCGGTGAGCCGCGCGAAGGTGGTGAGCGCCGCAAGCCCGCTGCCGACAAGGAGCAGAACGGCGGGCAACGACGCCCGCCACGCAAGGACGCGCCCAAGGACAAGCCCAAGGAGGCCAAGCCCAAGCCGTCGATCTACAAGACCGTGCAGCCCGGCGCGCCGGCGTCGGCGCCCATTCTGTAGCGAGGAGAGCGACACGAGAGACTGTGGACAAGCGACATCATGGGCGATATGCATGAGAAGTTACAACTGGTACAGGCACAAGTGTTGTGTTGTGTGGGCGTGGGGTGAGGTGTTGAGTGGGAAGGTGGGTGGTCTATGTAGTCCGCCGTGGCGAGGTTTTACTAGTTGGTGTTGTCGTCGGCGTCGAACGACCCGTCGAAGCTCGTGCGGAACGAGTCGTCAAAGCTCGAGTCTACCTCGGTGCGCTCCGAGATGCGCGCGAGGCGGCGGTTGGTGAACGTGATGACTAGGCGGTCGGGCTGGCCGCCCGGCGGGGTGGGGACGAGGTCGGCGGGCTCGGCGAGCGGCGACATCTCGATGTGCTCCTCGGGCGTGGTCGTCGCGGGCGGGGGCAGCGCGGCGGTGAGAGCAGCAAAGTCGAACACCTCGTCGCGGAGGGGCGAGGTGGGCAGGCGGGGGGACATGAGCGGCGACATGGGCGACGTGGGAGTGATCTGGAGGGGGTGTAAGGTCGCGGGGGAGAGGGTGGAGGGCGAGACGGGCTCGGAGACGGCGACGCGGGGCGAGGCGGAGAGATGGGCGACCGGCTCGGGCTTAGCCTCGGGCTTGGCCGCGTCCGATGACGCGCCGGTCGGCTGCTCGGGCTTCGGCTCCTTCGGCGCGGTCTCGACCTTCTCTGCCACCTTCTCGTCGTTCTTCTCGTCCAGCTCGCCGAGGTCGAGGTCGAGCATGTCGTCACCGCCAGCGGGCATCACAGGCCCGGGCGACTCGGGGCGCACGGCCTTGCTCACCTTCCCTATGCGCGGGGGAAGGCGAGTGAGCCGCGAGGTTGGGGTCGCGGTGGCGGGACGGGTACCATTGAGGCCGGTGCGAGGGGCGGCTCGCACCGACGAGGCGGTGGCGGGGCGCACGGGGCGGGTGGCGCTGGCCTGCGATGCGGCGGAGCGGGTGGTGTTCGCCGATGCGGTGCGAGGAGCGGCACTAGACGCGGCACGGACGGGCCCGGCGCTCGGCCCCCGGGCTGGGGCGCGGGTCGTGGGAGCTGCGGCCGTGGTCGAGGCTGGGCGCTTGGGTGCGGTGGCGGCGGTGCGGGCCATGGACGACGTCGTGGGACGGTTGACTGTGGGGCGGACTCCACTCGTGGTGGCGGGCCGGGGCGCGGTGCGCGAGGTGGTTGCCGCGGCCGCCGATCTGCTCGCCGTCTTGCCTACGCCCGCACCCGCGGCGCGGAGGGGAGCGCGAGCGGGCGGCTCCTTTGCCTTTGGCTGTTGAGAAGCCATCTTCTTGTGCTGGAGGAGTGGATGGTCAAGATGAGTGTCTGGACAGAGTGTGAATGCGGGAACGTCGATGGGTTCAAAGTTGTCGCGTGGCGGGGAAGGTGGGGTGCGGAGGCTCATCGGCCGGATCTGGGCCAGCGCCGCCATCGTCTCCACCATGTCCGGCATGCTCTCCGCCCAGTCGGGCTCGTACGGCCTGTCCACGGCGGTGAGGGGCGCGTACTCGAGCTCGTAGTCGTCCTCCGCCGCCGCCTCTTCCAGGGGTTCAATTGCCACTTCCAGAATACTGTCGAGGGACATGTCGGGGTCCTCGTGCGGCGGGGACTGCAGGCTCGAGCGGTTGCGCCGCCGCGTCCGCTGCGCGCTGGGGAGGGGCGCGGGCGTCGGCTCGTCATGGTAGATGAGGGGGGCGGGCGTGCGCATGTGCCGCGGGCCGGGCGTCTTCATGCCCCGAGGGCCGGGAGTCTTGAGGCGCAGCGGGGCCTTCTGGCTCTTCTTGTCGTCCTGGAAGAGGCGCTTGGGAGCGATGTCCTCGGACGGCTTCTGGGTCTGCACGTTGCGGTCGACGGTGCGCGCGCCGAGCGCACGGCCCGAGGGGCCGGCCTTGCCTAATGGGGCGCGGGAGGGGGTCTTTGAGGGCAGGGCACCTGCATTCTCCTTGTCTCCGACGCGGGCGCGGCGCGCTGTCCCGGGTGCGCCGTGCGAGCGCGCCAGGTGCGGCTGCGCCTGGGGCATGAACATGGCGGTGGGTGTGGGTGTGTGGGAGAGGTGGGGGAGGTGGGGGGACGGGTGGCCTGTGGGCGGGTGCTAGCGGGCTAGTGCGGATGTGGCGAGACAAGTGGTGTACAGCGTATCAAGGTTCAAGAATGCAGTGAGCGTGCCGTACAGGTGGTCGTATGAATGGATGGATGATGAATGGATGGAGTGGACGATGGTGGATGTGGGAGATGTTGTGTCACTTTGTGTTGTTGGGTGGCGAGCATGGCGAGATGGATGAATATCAGTCGCGTCTAGAGTGCCACAGGGTCTATTAACGATATTACCGTAAATAACGCCGCAACTCTTGTCCCTCGTCGTCCGCCGGCACTTGGAAAGCGACCATCCACACCCATCAACGACCCCCACCCCTCACCCACAACCACCTGCCAGGTACGTCACAGTCGTCGACGAGCGCCCAGAGGACAGCGCGCGCAGACGAGACGATGGAACGGACGCTGACGCATGCTCCGACTCCGACTCCGACGCCGAACGAAACCATGTCATCCTCGAAACTGTCCCTTACCTTCCCCCCTCGGTCTCTGCCGATCTCCGGTCCGCGCGCGCCGACTCGCTGCATCCCCTTCCCTCCACGACTGCCACGATGACCGCGACGACGCCCGCGCTGCGATGGTGGCCCGACGCTGCTGTTGCGATGGCTGCGCGACGATTGGTGCGCCCGTTTGTCACCACTTGTCACCGGCTCGAATCATCCGGCTTTGCTCTGCAGGTCAAAACAAGATGGACGTGAACAAGCTCCAGAAGCTCCAGGCTCAGGTCCGCATTGGTGCGTCGCGCGCGCGCTGTGCAGAGCAGCGCGCTCCCCGTTTGTTTGGAGCTGACGCTGCATTCACTCGACTCAATCGACATCTCACGCCTCCACTTTGCACACTTCCTCCACCTTCCCCGCCTTCTTTCGCCCCCTCACGCCACCACGCTACGCTATCGCGCTGCTCCCCCCCACAGGCGGCAAGGGAACTCCCCGCCGCAAGCAGGTCAAGAAGTCGGTGACCTCGGCCCAGGGCGACGACCGCAAGCTCCAGGCTGCGCTCAAGAAGCTCGGCGTCACCCCCATCACCGGTGTCGAGGAGGTCAACATGTTCAAGGAGGACGGCAACGTGCTGCACTTTGGCGCCCCCAAGGGTGCGTACTAGCCAGGCCCATCTCACCCCAGTCGCCGTCCACGCCGCGCTCCAGTCGAACACGCTCGCGGTCTACGGCCCCGGCCAGACCAAGGAGCTCACCGAGCTCGTGCCCGGCATCCTCAACCAGCTCGGCCCCGACTCGCTCGCCAACCTCCGCCGCCTCGCCGAGTCGTACCAGTCGCTTACGCAGCGCCAGGCCGACGCCGCCAAGGGGAAGAAGGACGGCGAGGTCGGTGACGAGGACGACATCCCCGACCTGGTGGAGAACTTTGACGAGGCGGAGAAGAAGACGGCCGACCTTGAGGAGCTCGAGTAGGGTTTGTAGGTTGTGAAGATGCTACAGACGTGTACCCAGCGGCAACACGGCAACACGAGCGAAGCGAGTGTTGTACGAGTGCAGCAAGGGGGCGGCACGGGCGAAGCGAGGTCGTGTGAGCGATGAGAGACGTGACATAGAGAGTGCCCATTGTGTACAGGGCGAGTATCAGTGGTAAATGAGCGTCAGTGGGAGAAGAGAGGACGAGCTTTGCGGTGGAGGTGTGCAACAGCGGTGGAAGCGGAACGCGTTCCTCCATGCTCTGCGGCGCGATCATGCGACCTCCCTCGTCACCCTCTCCCGGGCCTGGCACAAGCGAGCGCATCGCATACCCTAATGTACAGTACATCTACTTGGCCCTCTCCGCCTCCTTCTTGGCCTTCATCTCGCGGTACATGGCCACCACGCGCTCGCGCTCCGCCTCCATGATCCGCCTCTGCCCGGCATTCAGCGGATCGCGCTCGGCCTTCTTCCCCGCCGCGCTCGCCTTCTTCCCGGCCTTCTCGGCCATTCTCAGGCGAGGGAGGGACGGCGGCGCCTGCGCGACGTCGTTCAGCCGCCGCCGCTCGACCGTCTTGAACGCCTTCTCGGGCCTGTTAAAGCGCACCTCGGCCTCCTCCCCTCCCTTCTCCTTCTCCTCCTCCGTCGCCTTGCCCTGCGCCTTCGCGATCCGCGCCTTCTTCTCGTCCTCGGCCGCCTTCTTGGCCGCCCCGCGCGCCGCCTCGGCCTTCTTGATCGCCCCGCTCACCCCCGGCCGCAGGAGCGCCTCGATGCGCCGGTTGTACTCGCCCAGGCTCTCGTGCTGCGCGATCTTGGGCAGCTCCTCCGTTTTGGGGCGCTTGCTCGGCGCGTCCCCGTCGGCGCGCTTGCGCTTCTCGCCCGTGTCCTCGGACGTCGTGCGCCCCGCCGCCCGGAACGCCGCCTGCACCTTGCCCGCGTTGAGGATGCGCATCGCGCCGCGCGGCATGTCGTCGTCTGCCTTGGTGGGGGGGAGGGAGTGGCCCCTGGGGTCAGCGGTGCGGGGGCGGGGCGCACTTCTTGGCCCGCTCGGCCTCGCGGACGGAGCGCTTCGCGCCTGCCGTCAGCTAACGGGAGGCGTAAGCTCACGTTTGTGCGGCATGGTGGATGGGGTGTTGTTGACGCAGAGTTGCGAGTTGCCACCCAACGGGGGTCAAAATGTTGGCTCGAAATTTCCTTCCGCGGTGGAGGTCACTCTCCCTCTGGAGACAATGTTGACACCACCCATACCATGTTCAAGTTCAGCTTCGACGTCGACGTGAGCTGTGATGCTAGGACAAGCTGACGGTAGGAGTCGGACGGGGAGGACGTGCAGGTCTCCGCCACCGCCGTTGCCGCCCAGCGCGAGGCGGGCCCCTCGACGGACCACTCCCTCGCGGACCTGATCAAGACGCTCCCCGAGGTCATCTCCTACTCACCGCTCCCGCACCCGGCGGGCGGCGCCCCCCTCCTCCGGCGCGACCTGTACGACGCGCGCTTCCAGCTCGCCCTCTCGTCCTCGGAGGAGGCGGGGTACGTCGACGCGGACACGGACCTCATTCCGGGGACGTACGAGGGCGGCCTCAAGAGCTGGGAGGGGGGCGTGGACCTGGTCGAGGTGATCTCGCGGGCGACAAAGGGCGGAGAGGCGGAGTGGATCCGCGGCGCGAGCGTCCTCGAGCTCGGGTGCGGCACCGGCCTCCCCTCCGCGTACCTGCTGCGGTGCCTCCTCGCCGCCCCCGGCACGGGGCGGACGGTCATCCACGTGCAGGACTACAACCTCCCCGTGCTGTCGCTCGTCACGCTGCCGAACCTCGTGCTCGCCGCGCTCCCCTCCCTCCCCCTCTCAGCTAGGGGGGCCGCCGAGGCGGCGGCGCCGGAGCGCGCGCCCAAGCCCTCTGCACCGGAGGGGACTATTATGGAGGAGGACGAGGAGGAGGACGAGTGGGAGGACCAGGACGACGAGAAGCGCCCCTTCGACCCCAACGCCGCGGGGACGCTCGAGCTCACGCCCGCCCTCCTCGACGCGTTCACCACCCTCCTCGAGGAGCGCGACGTCGAGCTGCGCTTCACGAGCGGCGACTGGGGCGGCATGGCGCAGCGCATCGAGGGCGGGTACAAGCTCCTGCTGAGCGCGGAGACGATCTACGCCGAGGACAGCGTCGGCCCGCTGCTCGACGCCATCCGGGCCTCTACGGCCGAGTACAAGAAGGCGGACGGGGAGGAGGACCTCGCGCGCTCGCTGGGCGCGCTCCAGATCGACGACGTTGCCAAGGCGCCGCTGCGCGAGAGCGAGCCGGTCATCCTCATCGCGGCCAAGGTAGGAGAGGGTGGGGATGGGCTGACGCCAGGTGCTCTACTTTGGCGTGGGGGGCGGGCTGGACGCGTTCCTCGCGCAGGTCGAGGGGCTGGGGGGGTGGAGCGCACGGGTGCGCGACTGGGTGCACGGGGTTGGGAGGGCGGTCGTGCGTATTGGGTGGTAGGATGTATGCTGTCGCTACGATACCGGAGACAGGTTGGAGCCACACATGAACTTTGAACACCGTGTCAAACCTGGGTGGCTCGGCGTGGGCTCGGACTGCTTGACACTCGTCTACAGGTGCCATCTGGTTGCACCTGAACTGCTGCGTCGGCGCAGCAGCACGGAGCGTCCGAGGCCGTCACAAAGTCGCTGGGTGGAGGGGATGAACAGCGCTGTAGGGTGATACTTCTCCCCTGTCCTCTCAGCGTCATTCAAAACTGATTTTGAATAGCGCTGTCACAGGGTGGCGAGTCCGTACGGTGGGGACATGGGCGCAGAACGATCATTCCACGCCTCCCGGAATGTTCAGAACTGAAAATGAACAGCGCTGTAAAGCCCAGTCTGGATACACCCCCCACAGCGCTGTCCAGTACACAGCTACACCCGCCCAGCACACCCGCACCATCGTGCCACAACCCAAGCGTCTGCGAACCCAAATCTCGCTGCACAACTACGCTGCCTGACGCGCCATCTCGTACGCATGCTTGCAGACGTACATCGACTGCAGCGCCAAGGCTGATCCGGATAATCGGCTATCCCGGCCGACGTCATGACGCCTCCAACAGCGCCTCCAACTCAATGTCGCTAATGTCGCTCTTTGTCCTCCCCCTCCCCCACTCGTGCCCATGTATAAGTCTCTGGCTCTCTCTCTTGCTCTCTTGCTATCTCTCTTCCCGTCTCTCCCCCCCTCTCTCACACTAACATGTCCGGCGTGGCCCTCATCACCGGCGCAGCCTCCGGCATCGGCCTGGCGACCGCGCGCGCGTTCGCGCCCCGCGTCGCCTCCCTCGTCCTCAGCGACCTCAACGAGGCGCCCCTCACCGCCTTCGCGGCCGAGCTCCGCGCCGACTTCCCCAGAGTCGACGTCCTCCCCTTCGTGGGCGACATGGGCGTCGAGGCGGACATCGTGGCGATGCACGCCGAGGCGAAGAAGGCTTTCGGAAGGGTGGACTACGCCGTCAACAATGCGGGGATTGCGGCGCTGGGAAGGATGGGCGAGTTCAAGACCGCCGACGTGAGTCCTCTCCCTCGCTAGCCCCCTCCCTCCCCCCCTTCCTCGCTTCCATTTCTCCCCCGCCCCCCCCTCCCCCCTCCCCCGCAGCTCCCGGCCAGCCTCGCCCCGCAGCCTCGCTTCGCCGCGCTAACCCCAGTGGGACAGAGTGACCGCCGTCAACGAGCGCGGCGTCTTCCTCTGCATGCGCGAGCAGCTCGCCCTCATGGAGAAGCAGGAGCCCCTCCCCCTCCCCGCACACATCACGGGCCCCGCCGCTTGCGAGTCGGGCGCGACCCGCGCCTCGCGCGCGCAGCGCGGCTCGATCGTCAACATCTCCTCCGTCCTCGGCTTCGCGGGCGTGGGCGGGAACGCGCCCTACGTCGCCGCCAAGCACGCGCTCGTCGGCATGGCCAAGGAGGCCGCAATCGAGTACGGGGCGCTGGGCGTGCGTGTGTAAGTCTTCCCGACCCGCCTCCCCATCCCCCGCCCCGCCCGCTCGCTCACGCTCGCAGCAACAACATCGCCCCCGGCTTCGTCGCGACCGCCCTCACCACCTCGCCCCAGGCGATCGGGTACCTCCGCGCGGCGACGACGCAGGGCAAGACGCCGATGGCGCGCGCGGGGCTCCCCGAGGAGATCGCCGACGTCATCGTCTTCCTCTCGAGCCACGAGGCGAGCTTCGTCAACGGCGCGACGTGGACCGTGGACGGCGGGTACCTCGCGCTCTAGAAAATGCAATGAAGCGGATTGTATCGTCTGGCTACTGCCGCGTAACGACTGGTGAACCGCTGAGCGGGGACCTTGGCAGGATATTGGCACAGCGGTGTAGCGGCGACAACAACCATGGTGACATGCAGGTGGCGGGATCTTCTGTAATCAGTATCTGACCTTGCCTTCGGTTGATACATTGCCTGTTTAACTCTCAGGAAGTACGCCAACTGTGGTCGCGCGCCATCGTAGGCGACAGCACAATCCAGGGCACGACGCCGACCGACCGCCACTGATGCCACGTCGATGTCCGTGGCAGATCGGCTCGGGAAACGAAACCGAGCCCATGCTCTTCTTCGGTTTCCCGTCCAGCCAGGTCCAAGACCGGACAACGACGTGGGACTGACGCGGCGGAGGGAGCGGCGACACGACTGGCAACGCACCTCGGCGGAACAAGCGAGTGCGCCTTCGGGGTGGGGTCGGCCCACCAAGGGCTGGCCGAGCTTGTAGACATATGATCTTGCGCTCACAACTCTTGTGCTTGCAATTTGGCAGTGCGGACAGTGTACCGTGGTAGGGTGGGTATGGGGGCCGGACATGATCCTTCGGGCAGCGGCGCAGTTGACTGGGAATGAACATTGATGGATGGCAGCCATTGATTGACTGGGCCTAGTATGGACAGCGCGGCACAGGTGCCACACTGGAAGGCTGCGGACATTCGGTTCCGCGGATCGTGTGTGCACTGTAAGTAGGTGATGCTCGAGCCCGGTAGTTGGTTAGAGACTACCGCGTGATACGCGCTGGGCTAGGAGTCTATTACATCTCAACACCATGGGTGTGGAGTGTGGCTCGAACAGTACACCAGCCTGGTATCCACTACGCATCGCCCAAAATACCCTATGCATCTACTCCTCGAGCGTGATCCACCGTGTCCCCTCCCGCCGCTGCTTCCGCTTGACGGGCGGCAGGTCCACCCCCAGATCGCCAAAGTGCGGGACGACGACGACCTCGCGCTCCGTCGCAGTCAGGCTCTTGGCGCGCATCCCCGGCGTCTCGAGCGGCCGGGAGAAAGTGCACATATCCTTGCCCAGCACAGCCAGCCACGTCCCCTGCACCCGCGTCACGCCCTTGAGGCACACGCGCGCCGTGCGCACAACCTCGGCGAACACGACATAGTCGGGCGGCGTGTGGTGGAAGAGCACGCTCGAGGGGTGGAGGTACACGGGCTCGGGGACGCCGAGGGCGCGGTACGGGATGCCGCGGGCGGAGGCGTGCGCCGAGCTGCCCTTCTTGGACACGAGGGACTCGAGGACGGCGACCTGGTCGATAAACCCGGCGCAGAGGACCTGGCGGAGGATCTTGCGCTCCTTGTCCGACGGGGGGGCCATGCGCTGCAGCGGCGTGCCGGCGATCGCCGAGATCTGGGCGCGCAGCTGCTGGATCTCCTGCATCGCCTTGGGGCGGAGGAAGTACTCGGCGCAGAAGGAGGCGGTGGGCGAGTGCTCGTACGCCCCGATCGCCGAGAGGAGCTTGAACATGTCCGAGTCGCGCGAGTCGAACGCCGCGTGCCGCTTGAAGAAGCGGGCGCGCACGTCGCGCCTCCGCTCCGACTCGCGCACGCGGTCGCTCGTGACGCCCTCGAGCTCGGCGGCGCGCGCGCCGTCCATCTCCTCGTCCGAGTCGGGGTCCAGCGCGTTCTCGTGCACGAACGGGTCGCCGACGCTCAGGCCCGCCACGATCGCCACCACGAACGGGAGGCACCCGTTCTCCTTGCCCACCGCGAGCATCTTGGCGAAGCGCGGCGAGACGGGGTACGCGGCCATGGCGCGGCCGAGGTCCGTGATCTTGCCGCCGCGCGAGCCGGCGTGCTGCACGCCCCCCACCATCTTGGTGGTGCTCGCCTTGTCCAGCGCGCCAAGGTGGGTGAGGAGGGCCTCGGCGCGGCGCAGGGCCTGCCGGTCCGGCGGGGTGGGGAAGGGGAAGTTGACGACCGCGTCAATGTTCATCGCCTTCATGTTGAGGACGACGCCCTCGATGGGCATGCGCAGGATCTCGGGCTGCCCGAACGCCGGCATGTGATCCTCGAAGAGCGCGGACGAGTAGAGCCGGTAGCAGTGCCCAGGGCCGGTACGGCCCGCACGGCCGGCGCGCTGCGCCGCCGACGCCTTGGAGATCCACGACACGGCAAAGGTCTGCACGCCCGACGCGTGGTCGTACTGCCGCTCCTTGGCGCGGCCGCTATCGACGACGTACCGCACGCCCGGGATGGTGAGGGATGTCTCGGCGACGTTGGTGGCCACAATCACCAGCCGATGCCCCTCTGGCGGCGGGCGGAAGACGGCCATCTGCGCGTCCTGCGACAGGAGCGAGTACAGCGGAAGCACGGTCATGGGCATGTCCGTGTCCTCGAGCATGAGCTCCTCGTCCTCGTCCGTGTCGAGCGCCTCGTCGTCGGATTCCGCCACGCCGTCGTCGACGTCGGCCGCGAGGTCGCGGTCCCCGCCGAGGTCAACGTCCTCGGCCTCGACGACCTCGGGCTTGAGCAGCCCCTCGTCCGTCTCCTTCCGCCACACCTGCTTGCCCTTGCCCTTGCCGCCCTTCTTGTCGCCAAACTTGGCCTCCAGCTTGCGGCACAGGCCCATGATCTCGCTCTGGCCTGTCATGAACACGAGAATCGTTCCCGGCGGCAGGCGCGAGTGGATCTTGCACACCTTCTTGTACGCCTCGGTGACGTAGTCGCTCACGGTGCGCCGGGAGAAGTGCACCGTCACGGGGTGCTGGCGCGCGCCGATGTGGATGACGGGCGGGTGCGTGGCAAAGAGCGTGGCGTTCTCGGCAAAGTCGGCGACGCGCAGCGTCGCGGACATGATGACGAGGCGGAGGGGCGACAGCCGATCCTTGTCATCCTTGGTCTCGCGCCAGCGCTTCTCGCGCAACCTCGCGACACGGGAGAGCACGCCGATCAGCACGTCCGTGTTGACGCCGCGCTCGTGCGCCTCGTCGACCACGACGACCGAGTAGCGGGAGAGGAGGAAGTCGTTCGCCAGCTCGCGGAGGAGCACACCGTCCGTCATGAACTTGATGGCCGTCTCGGGCGCCGTGGTGGACGAGTACCGGATCTGGTGGGCGACGATGCCCGACGTGGGCGCGTACCCGAGCTCGTCCCGCACGCGCTCGGCGAGCGACACCGCCGCGACACGGCGCGGCTGCGTCACCGCCACCATGCCCGGGTTGGCTGAGCCCTTGAAGCCAAAGCCCGCCTCGTAGAGCATCTGCGGCACCTGAGTCGTCTTACCCGAACCGGTCTCGCCGCAGATGATCACGACGGGGTGCATCCGCACGGCCTCGACGATCGCCTGTTCCTCCGCGAGGATGGGGAGCTCCATGCGCGACTCGACCACCGAGGGGCGGCGCCTCAGCTCGGGACGCGCGGCAGCACCCTCGTTCCCGGTCAGGAGCGAGGAGGACGGGATGTTGTACGTCGCGCCCATGGGGGCCACGAAGTCGCCGACCTTGATGATAGGCTGGCCCTCCTTCTTCGTCGGAGCGGTGGCGAGGAGGTCGGGTGCGAGCTGCCTCTCTGTCTCGCCCATCTGCTCGAGCGCCCACTTCTTGAAGTTGACGCGCCTTGATCCGGCGTCGGCCTCGTCGTCTCCGGCCTCGTCGTCCCCTTCGCTGGCCTCGTCCTCGTCGTTCCCAGACTCGTCTTCGTCTTCGTCGCTCTCGCTCTCGCCCTCGCCCTCGCCCTCGCCCTCGCCCTCGCTCTCATTATCGTCGTCCTCGTCGTCATCGTCGCTGTCGTCGTCTGAATCGTCCTCGTTGTCATCGCTGCTCGCCTCGCTGCTCTCCTGACGCCGGCGAGCAGGCGCGAACTTCTTCGGGCCGCGAGTGACCACACGGGGTTGGTATGATGACCCGTCCGCTGCCGTCTTGAGCGCTCCACCGACGCTCGCCTTGAGCGCGCCACCTGGGGCCATCTTGAGCGCACTACCAGCGGGCTTGAGAGCGCTTCCCGTCGCAGGCTTGAGTGCGCTGCCTGTGGAAGACATGAGAGCGCTCCCGGTGGAGGGCTTGAGCGCACTCCCCGCCGCAGGCTTCAGTGCTGAGCCCGTGGGAGGCTTCGGGGCCTCCTCAACCGCGACCGGCACCTCCTCCTTCGCTTCTGGCTCCGCATCAGACTCGCTATCTTCCCCCGAGTCCGACGAGTCAAAGTCCGACGAGTCCTCGCCCTTGGTCTTGAGCGCCGGGTTCCATCCCGCCTGCTGTCAGCGCAGCTCTCTCCGCAACTCACCTTCTTGGGCATCCTGAGCTTGCCTGTTCCCCGCGCCTCGGCCTTCTCGCGCGCCTTTCGCTCCGCCTTGGTCTCGAGCCGGGTCGTCTCAATCTCCTCTTGTCCCGGGGCGGTAGTGACAACCTCGATGCGCCGCTCCTCCTCGTCCGAGCTCTCGGCCTCGCCATGGCGCTTCTTCAGGGGCTCGATGCCGCGGCGCACCGCGCGGTCCTCAGCAATTTCGGCGCGCTGCAGCGCCGTCGTGGGCGCCAGGGGGTTCTGGCCCAGCCCAGCAGTCGAAACCATGGACATGGAGGCCTCGTTGTTCTGCATCGCCGCGAGCTTCTGGAGCGTCTCGTCACGGCGCTCGAGCTGCAGCTTCTTGTGCTGCCTGTTAGCTTTGACGGCCTAGGCACTTGCAATGTACGAGTCGAGGCGCTTGCGCTTCTTCGAGCTCATGCCTGGCTCGTGGTGCGGCTGGGAGAGCTGTTCCTCCTCTGGCTCCGTGTGCTTGGACTTGCGCTTGCGGTTCTTGTGGGAGGACCCGCCGGCTACGGAGCCGCGGGCCTTTGCGTTGTACCGTTCCCGCACGGGAGGCGGCATGGTGTAGCTGTGGGAGGTGTGTTGTGGGGTGTTGACTGTTGCGAGCATCCGATCTCGTACTGAAATTCCAATGTGGAGGTCTTGTGAGGATCACGTGACGTCCACGTGCGATTACCCTTTCTGACATTGGAAGTGACATTGGAAGCTATGACGCGCATTAGCCGTCCACCCAAATCCAGCCCCCACCCAGCGGCCACGGCTCCTCGGGCGCCTCTCCTCGTCTTGGACGTTGGTCGCTCTCCATCTCCATCTACACCTCTCGCGTCGTCATTGCCATCATCCATCTCATCCATCTCCCTCTCTCTTGCCACTAGCCTATCCTCTTATCCCCCTCCCCAACACTTCTCCTACCCCTCACAGCTCTTTTCGCGCCCAGCTCCATCCCAGCTGGCCCACTTCACCGGCTAGACACCATCGCGTCCGGCCGGCGCCCCTCCACTGTCCTCAACGACCCCGGGGGGAAGACGGTCACTCGACCGCCCGCGCTGAGCGCTTCTCTTCTCCCCACAGGGGCATAGCCCACCATGCAGGTCGTCAAGGACATTGCGTTACGCATGCTCAACGCATATGTATCGCCCTATGTCGAGAACTTGAACCCCAACGACCTCCAACTGTCCGTCCTCGCCGGTACGTGCTTTGATTGCGGCTCTTGCTCACGCTTCCCAGGCAAGGCAGAATTCCATGACCTGCGCCTGAAAAAGTCGGTTCTGGAGCGCTTTGGCCTTCCAGTGGAGATTGTGGCTGGTGAGTATTGAGTATAAATAGGCGACTGCGCACTCCGCTCACACGCCAGGCGACATTGGCAAGTTGTCAATCACCATCCCGTGGCAGGCCATCAAGAACCAGCCGGCGCGCATCGAGATTGACGACATCTATGTACTTGCGCGTGCGCGGCCGCAGGGCAAGATCGACCCAGAAGAGGACAGGCGGATAGAGCAGGCCACCAAGCAGGAGCGATTGCGGCGCGCCGAGGCTGTCGATAACGCCACCTCTGAGGTCGAAGAAGGCCACGGCGATGAGCGTGGGTTGCCGCCGGTAGTTCAAGTTGCTCACGCGCAGAGAAGGAGACGTATCTCGGGGCGATCACGACCAAGATCATCAACAATGTCCAGATCCACATCCGCAACATCCACATGCGCTACGAGGATGGCACCAACACCCCCGAGCACCCCTTCGCAGCCGGTCTTACCATCTCCGAGTTCAAGATGGTGTCGACCGACGAGAACTGGGTCGAGACGTTCCTCCAGAACAACGTCAAGGACGTCCACAAGCTCGCCAAGCTCAGCGCACTGTCACTCTACTTTGACACCGACTCGGGCAGTCTGGATAAGGGCGCCGACAACCAGAAGGCGACCATCCAGGCGCTCAAGACGATGCTGTCCAACCGTGTCGAGCACCAGTACATCCTCAAGCCGGTTACCGGCGAGGCGCGATTGGTCATCCATCGCACAATGACGAACGAGCAGCCCAAGTTTGACATCAACGTCATCTTTGACGAGATTGGCGTGGTTCTCGACGGCGCCCAGTACCGCGACGCCCTGTCCATCGTCGACATCTTCCACTTCTACCACCGCACCCACCAGTACTACAAGTACCGTCCGCCAGAGGAGGAGTTCAAGGCGAACCCCGCAAGGGCGAGGTGGAAGTACGCGCTGAACGCCATCAACGCCGAGGTCAAAGACCGCCATCGCCGCTGGACGTGGGACTACTTTGCTCAGCGCCGAGACCAGCGCAAGAAGTATGTCGACCTCTACGTCAAGCGGTTGGCGCTCCCAGAAGGCCAGACGTTGCCACCAGAGGTGAGCTGAAAGTACCACGCAGTAGCTGACATCAGGAGGAGAAGGAGTTGAACGACCTCGAGGAGAACCTAACGTACGAGGACATCCGGTTCTTCCGCTCGGTTGCCCGGGTCGCTGCAAAGAAGGACGCAGCGACGCGGCGTCGGCTTGAGGCAGAGCAGAGGAAGAACCAACCTGCCGCGCAGACCTGGGGCCAGTGGTTATGGGGCTCCAGCGCACCGTCAGCGGACGACGATGCGACCGCCAAGATCACTGAGGACGAGCAGAAGGAGATCGACGACATCATCGACTATAGCGCGTGGTCGGCCGAGGAGGACAGCGTCAGCGGTGCGCGCGACATCATGCGGATGCGCATGAGCGCTACACTGAACAAGGGTTCCTTCTCGCTGCGTACCGACCCCCACGGCTCCAACCTCGACGTGACCGCGCTCGTGTTCGATTCGTTCTCAGCGGACTTCATCCAGCTCACCGACTCGATGAAGGCGCGCATGGCGCTCGGGGGCTTCCGCGTGTATGACGGCACGACGCCCAACTCACTCTACCCGCAGATCGTGCGCGTCAAGGAGCTCGAGGGCGATCGGCGCTCGTCCATCGCCCGGCAGAACAGCGGTCAGCAGGCCGGCGGGACAGCTCACACCCTCGCCGAGATCAGCGCCAAGATCGACCCCACCGCCGAGCCGTTCTTCGTCCTCGAGTTCGAGAACAAGCCGCTCGATGGCCGGGCGGACAACTCCGTCTCCGTCAAGATGCGGCACTTGGAGATCATTTACCACCGCAACTACGTCGAGGCGGTCATGGCGTTCTTGAAACCTCCAGCAAGCCAGCTTGAGTCGATCAATGCTCTCCTCGACGCGGCTGGTGAGACACTCGACGGCATCCGAAAGGAGACGCGAGCCGGGCTGGAATACGCGCTTGAGCAGCACAAGGTACGTGGCGCCGCGAGCAGCCGCTGACTCTAGACCTTGGACATGCACGTCGACATGAACGCGCCCATTATCGTCATCCCGATGGAGTGAGTGCCCTTCCATCTCTGACGCTGACGTCAGCGTTACCCAGAAAAACTCGCAGGTTCTCATCCTGGATGCTGGTCACATCGCCGTCGACAGCAAGCTCGCAGACCAGGAGCAGCTGAACGAAGTGCAGGCCAAGCGCGGGCGCCAGTACAGCGACGACGACTACAAGCAGCTGGAGGAGCTCATGTACGACCGCGTCCTGCTCAAGCTCGACTCCACACAGGTGAGTTTCAACTACCCTACCCTCTAACTCTCGCAGCTGCTCATGGGCGACGACATTGAAGCCTGCTTGAACGCCTTAACCCGTCCCCATGGCCCCGGCGATGGCCCAGATCTGCACATCGTTGAACGAATCAACATGTCGTTCACTGTCCAGAACGCCATTGTCAACGCCCCGACGCTCACCAAGTTCAAGATCTCGGGCGAGCTGCCAGAACTCCAAGTCAACTTCTCAGACCGCAAGTACCAGACCCTGATGAAGTTCATCGACGTCGCCATCCCGCACTTTGGCGACGACGACGAGGACGAGGAGAAGGCCGCCGAGGCCAAGGTCATCGCGGCTCCCCTCTCGCCTGCGTTCCAGCGCCGAGAGCTGATCGAGTACAATCTCGACGACAGACACGACACCAGGTCGGTGTCGTCACACCAGGACCATCAAAGCCACGACGGCAGCTCGATAGACGGCGGTCACCGCGACCAGTTTTACGACACGAACGACGACACCACTGAGAACCAGAAGCGCGAGTTACAGCAGGTCAGCTTCGAGTTCAACTTCGCTGTCGGCAAGCTGCAGGCGTCGCTGTTCCGTTCAACGTCTGGCACGTCGGAGAAGCCGCTGGCCAATGCCTCACTCGAGGGCTTCGGCTTGACGTTCTTGCAACGCAAGTACGAGATGTCCGTCGACCTGTTCCTCAAGAACGTGACGCTGGCGATGCTCGACAACGGCAAGGTGCAGCGGCCGCTGCTCTCGTCTGGCGAGATCACCACGGGCGATGCCGACGATGTCAAGCTCGTGCGCGTCAAGTATCACAAGGTGCAAAAGGATGCGCCCCACTTCATGACCACGCACGAGGGCATCGACACCAGCATCGACACCGAGCTGTCCACTTTCAACATCACCTTGGCGCCCGAGCCTATCCTCTCTCTATACGACTTCATCATGACGACGTTCGTCAGTCACGACGATCCGGAGACCCCGATGGAGGAGCAGGCGGCGGAGCAGAACCAGGAGCCCGTGTCGACGGACAAGATGCGCATCCGTGTCAAGCTCACGAGCGCCCAGGTCTCGCTCGAGAACAACGACCTGAGGTTCGCGTTGCTGAGTTTGCCTTCGGCGGACGTCGGTTTGCTCCTGCGTGGCGGCACCATGCGCGTCGCAGCTCGCCTCGGCAACCTGTCGCTCCTCGATACCACCGACGCCAAGGTTGCCGACCCGGACTTCAAGAAGCTCCTCACGATCGAGGGTGGCGAGCTGGCCGATTTCAGCTACGAGACGTACAACCCTGACGACGAGACGTTCCCAGGGTACAACTCACTGATCCACCTGCGCTCTGGTTCGCTCAAGTTCACGTTCATGGAGGACACGATGCACAGCCTCATGGTCTGGCTGCTCAAGTTCGGCCGCATGAAGGCCGTCTACGACCAAGCGTCGCAGGCCGCGATGCAGAGTGCGGCGGAGGTCACGCGCATGCGGTACGACGTGGTCGTGAAGACGCCCATTATCGTCCTCCCCAGCGACGGCCAGACGAGCAAGGACCGCCTCATCCTCCGTCTTGGTGAGATCTTCGCCAAGAACAACTATCTCAACGACAAGATGGACACGAGCACCATCGAGGCCAGTCTTACGGGCGTCAGCGTCCTCTCAGAGATCTACACCCAGGACAAGGCCTCCCATCTGCAGCTGGTGGAAGACGTCGGCATCACCGCCAACATCAAGCAGATCGCGCCTGGCGAGAACCGCACCGACCCACACCAGGCCGACACCGAAATCACAACCGAGATGTCGGACGTCAAGCTATCCCTCACTGAGCGGCAATACGTCTTGGTCATGGGCGTGCTCGAGTCCATCCCGCGGGCGCTGAGTAGCCTTGAAGACGACGAGGACGACTCGGCTGCGTCAACGCCGCTGACTGAATCGGCCCCGCCAACGCCCATACCCGAGGAGCCTCCCACACCCTCAGAGGCAAACTCGGATGACAATAAGACGAGCTTGGTCCCTGAATTGGCTATCACCACCAAGCCCACGGATGTGTGGACCTCGATGGACCTCGTGTTCAGCGTCAAGTCGATCGGAATGGAGCTGTACGGCAGAGAGGCTGTCAACGAAGAGGATCTTAAGAAGAACAGCATTGCGCGCTTCGCCCTCATCGGCAGTCACCTTGCGTTCAAGTCGCTCTCCAACGGTGCTATGGAGGCCGAGTTCACCCTCCGAACGCTCGCCTTCGAGAGCACGCGCGTCGGCAACAGCGTGTACCGCGATATCGTGCCACAGCTGGCCAACGACGGCAACCAGATGTGCGTTAAGATGACTATGTCCAGAACTGACAGCAGCATGGTGCAGTACACCAAGGTGCAGGATGGGTCGGCGCTGGCTATGGTCACGATCGACAGCCCGAGATTCATCCTCGCCGTCGAGCCCTTAGCCGCCCTCCTCGAGTTCGCGGTCGCACCGTTCAAGAACACGGAGGCGCCCCCGCCGGACGAGGAGCCCACACCAGACGGCCAGACATTGCTTGTCGAGGAGAAGCCGACGCAGGGCGGTCTCTCGTTCCGCATTGACATTGTCAACTCCACCGTCATCGTGCTCGCCGATGACACCGATCGTCAGACGCAGGCCATCCAGCTCGTCATCAAGGAGATCCTCGTGTCGCAGAACAACGTGCTGGCGCTCAAGGTTGACAAGCTCGGCATGTCGTTCGGCCGCATGGACCAGCCCGACGACCGGCTGAGTTTCCTCGACGACGTGAGCATGACCTTGACGCTCGACACGTCGCGGCGCGGCGCCCACCAGATGACCATCTTCGACATCGAGATCCCCGTGCCCGTCATCTTCCGTGCTTCGATCAACAATATCACGCTCATCCTCGACATCGTCAACAAGGCCTCCGCCGCCGCCGCCAAGGCTCTTGCATCGGACCACGCTGTTGCCGAGGCGGAGAAGAAGGAGACTTCCTTGACGGTACCGTCGCAAGACACCAGGACCAGTACTACCCAGACGTCCTTGGCACCCCCAAGATCGTCGACGCGGCGCGCATCCATCAGCCACCGCCGCACCTCGTCGGCGGGCATGGTCAAGACCCGCATCCTTGTGTCGAAGGAGCACCTCACCCTCCGCGTCAACGGGTTCCAGTTCGTGCTTGTCGGCGACCAGCAGGAGATGCCGATGGTGCACCTCTCCACGAGCGAGTTCACGTGCATGGTTAACGACTGGTCCGGCGAGCTCAAGATGGCGACGTCGCTCACCACCTCGATGCGCTACTTCAACCTCTCGAACTCGTACTTCGAGCCGCTGCTCGACCCGTGGAAGTTTGACATCGAGGTCGCGCGCACGCCGACCATCAACGGCGCGTCGCCGCTCAATGTAAAGCTCTCCGCCGACCAGCGGATGGAGCTGAGCATCACGTCCGCCTTCATCGAGCTGGGCATTACCTCGATGACGGTGTACAGCAAGCAGCAGGAGAAGCAGAAGGACCGCGGGCCGGTCGCGCCGTTCCGAGTACGCAACCGCACCGGCATGCCCATCACCATCTGGCCCGAGAGCGACGACCTCTCGTCCATTCCATGGCACAAGCGCAAAACGATCGAGGACGGCGCCGACATGCCCTGGTTCTTCCAGGACCGCCAGGCGCTGCGTGACAACGTCTCGGCGTTCCAGCACAACTCGTTTGGCCTTGAGCTCCCCGACGGCGCTGTTAAGTGGGACCCTGTCCGTGGTGTATCCGTCGACCGCGAGGGCGAGCGCATCCTGAACCTCCGCCCGCGCATCGAGAAGGTCACCTACCAGCTCATGTGCGACATTGAGCTCGAGAACAACATCAAGGTCATCACGATCCGCTCGACTCTCACCGTGGACAATGACACGAGCCTGCCGGTGGAGATGATTGTCGTTGACGCCCATGGCAAGGCAGCTGGGAGCGTCTTAAAGATTGGTGAGCTACTTCTGTCGAGCCTCAGCTGACATCCAGACCCTGGTACGTCGTACCCAGTGCCGTTCGACGCCGTGTACGACAAGCGGTTCCGTCTGCGACCCCTGCGCGGCTTCGGCTTCGACTACGGCTGGTCGACACCGCTGCACTGGCGCCAGCTCATCACGAGACCTATCCGCGCGATCAGCTGCAAGCACATGACGCCGAAGGAACCCGCGTTCTACTTCCAGGCGCAGGCCAACTTCTACGCCAAGGACCCGTCTGCTCGCATCTACCCGCGCATCTCGCTGGTGCTCCGCGCGCCGGTCGAGCTGGAGAACCTGCTGCCGTACGACCTCAAGTTCCGCATCCACGACAAGGCGACGAGCATGAGCTCGAGCAACTTCCTCGTCAAGGGCGGCACGAGCCCGATCCACACTGTCGAGTTGTCGCACCTGCTCCTCCTGAGCGTCGCGCCCGAGGAAACGGCGTTCAAGCAGAGCGACTACGCGATCATCAACACGGACGACCCCGAGCTGCCGATCGAAGACCACTTCAGCTTATCAGACGCTGGCGGGCTCAAGACGATGCTCAAGCTGCACTACTACACCTTCCCCAAGTCGGGCGGCGCCTTCAAGGTCCAGGTGTACAGCCCGTTCATCTTGCTCAACAAGACCGGCCTGCCCTTCGACCTCATGATCAAAGGCACGCTCAGTGGGCAGAAGCCGGTTGCGGGCCGCAACGAGTTCGCGACCGACTACAAGAAGGACCAGCCGACGCCATTTATGTTCAGCTTCCCCAACGACGACAGGCGGAACAGGCTATTCCTGCGCGTGGCTGACTCGAGGCTGTCGCAGCCGCTGTCGTTCGAGCCCTCCGCCGCCGACATGCAGATCGTTCTGCCGTCTGAGAAGGGCGACAAGAACTACTACGTCGGTTTATCGTACACTGAGGGCCTGGGCAAGGTGAGCTCCAAAGAATTGTCCACAGCTAACCGCAGTACAAGCTCACCAAGGTGATTACCATCGCACCACGCTTCTTGATCAAGAACCAGTTCAAGCATGCGATCCAGGTGCGACAGACGTCCGAGCCGCGTCCGCTCGCTACCGTCCAGCCGGGCGAGCAGAAGCCTATCCGCTGCCTGGGCGCCAGGGATGCGATGCAGCTCCGCATCGCGTTCGACACCCAGGACGGCGGCCAGTTAGCTTGGTCGGCGCCGTTCAACGTCAACGACATTGGCCGCTCCAACCTCCGCCTGACGCGGCAGGGCCGGAACGGCACGAAGGTGTACCTCGCGCGCATCGAGACGCACATGGAGGGCTCGAGCCTGTTCGTGTACATGCAGCGAGAGACCGACCCGTGGCCGATCAAGCTGCGCAACAGCACCGAGCTGCCGTTCATGTTCAAGCAGGCGCAGCACCCGGAGGACAACACCGATGCAAGCGTGTTTGTGGAGCGCAAACTCATGCCCCACGAGACGGTCGAGTACACCTGGGACTGGCCGACGTCGCGCGAGAAGCGGCTGCTGCTGGCTACAGGCGGCGTCGTGCTGCCAAGGCCCATCGATGTAATGGCTATTGGTGTACAGCCGCCGATAAAGATTCCGGTAAGCTTGTAAGATCCCGACGCAGCTGACATCAGTCCCGAGGACAAGGCCAGCCGTCCGCAACGATTACCCTCGACATCAGTGCCGATGGCAGCTCGCAACTGTTGGTCATCGAGCCTTACAACGAGGAGAGAAACGTGTATAAGGTCACACGCAAGAGCAGCAGAGACCCTGGCATGAGCCGGACCGACAGCCAGGAGAGCCTGGCAACTATGGGCTTCGAGGCCGAGGCAGCCAGCGACAAAGCCAACTTCCTCGTGCTCGTCGAGCTCGAGGGCATCGGCTTGTCGGTCGTCACCAAGCGGCCCGACGAGCTGCTGTACTTTACGCTCCGCGGCATCCGGTTCGACTACAAGGACTTCCCGGCGTGGTACGAGGCGTCGTTAGACTGCAAGTGGATCCAGATCGACAACCAGCTCTTCGGCGGCATCTTCCCTATCATCTTGTACCCGACCGTCGTGCCAAAGGACGGCAAGGAGCTCGAGTCGCACCCGACGTTACAGACAACCCTCGCCATCCTCAAGGACACCTCGCACGGCGTCACGTTCGTCAAGTACGCATCGATCCTGCTGCAGGCCATGACGATCGAGTTAGACGAGGACTTTGTCATGGCGCTCATGGACTTTACCAAGTTCAAGGACGCGACGTGGCGCGAGCCGACCAAGGAGTGGGTTGACGCGCGTCCAGGGAACTGACTGCAGCATCCTCATCGAGCACCCGACGGACATCCCCGAGCCGAACATGACCGAGCAGCGGAATGACCTGTTCTTCCAGTCGCTGCAGCTGCAGCCGATCTCGCTCGAGTTATCGTTCATGCGCACAGACCGTGTGAACGTCGACGAGAAGTGAGCTTAGTGGGCTAGTCACAAGCTGACATTCAGGGTATCCACGCGCAACCCGTTCTACTATGCCCTCAACGCGCTCACCATGACGCTGGGCAACGTGAACGCGGCGCCGGTCAACTTCCGCGCCCTGTTCCTCGACAACGTGCGCCTGAGCGGGCACGACCTGCAAGAGCGTGTCATCTTGCACTACCAGGAGCAGGCCGTGGCGCAGATCTACAGGGTGTTAGGCTCGGCCGACTTCCTCGGCAATCCTGTGGGCCTGTTCAACAACATCAGCTCGGGCTTTGCCGACTTCTTCTACGAGCCGTGGCAGGGCTTCGTCATGCACGGCAACAGGGATATCGGCGTCGGCATTGCCAGAGGAGCGACGAGTCTGGCCATGAAGACGGTCTTTGGCATCACCGACTCGATGACAAAGTTCACGAGCAGTATTGGCAAGGGCTTATCGGCCGCCACGCTGGACCAGGACTACCAGACGAAGCGGCGCATGGCGCAGCGGCGCAACAAGCCGAAGCACGCACTGTGAGCTTCCTGGAAGAGACACTAGCTGACATCAGGTATGGAGTTGCCGCAGGCGCGAGCGCGTTCGCAGACTCGGTGACCAGTGCGTTCGAGGGCGTGGCGGCGATGCCGATGGAGGGCGCGGAGAAGGGCGGCGCCGCAGGCTTTGCCAGAGGCGTGGGCAAGGGCTTCGTGGGCCTGTTCACCAAGCCCGTCGTCGGCGTGATGGACTTCATCTCGGCCTCGACCGAGGGCATCAGGAACACGACGACCGTGTTCGACACGAACGCGATCGACCGCGTCCGCCTCCCGCGCTTCATCGCCAACGACGCCGTCCTGCGCCCCTACTCCGCGCGCGAGGCGTTAGGCCAGTCGTGGCTCAAGGACCTCGACGCGGGCGCCTACTTCTCTGAGAGCTACGTCGCGCACCTCGACATTCCCGGCGACGACGCGGTCGCCATCCTCAGCTCGAACAGGCTGCTCTATGTCCAGCTGCGCCGCATGAGGGTCATCTGGCAGGTGAGCTTTGACGAGCTGCAGAGCCTCTCGCTCGAGGCGAGTGGGATTGCGCTCGTGCTGCGCGGGGGCACGCCGGGCCCGTTCCTGCCGATTGGGGAGCAGACCGGGCGTGAGTGGTTCTTCCGCAAGATTGCCAAGGTTGTCGAGGCGTATAATAAGAGCCACAGTGCGCGGGATGATGTAGGATAGATAGAGGATTTAGAACTATGCAGCACTACTTGATCGCGGCGAGGGGCGAGGCGCGCAGCGCCGAGCGACTGTAGCAGTTGAGTCTCAGCAAGGATCGCGTTGGGTATGGATGAGGCTTTGAGCCGGCCATGAAGTACGTCTTGACCGAAACGACACATCACCAAGGGGGGACCCTTACGACATCGGAGCATTCGGGCCAATCATCAGCCAAGCACACAGGAACACACATCCCTGCATTCGATTACCCTCACATAACGCTCTGCGCGTTGACCGTTCACGTCGTTCAGGTTCATCAAGCAGAGCAACCATAATTGCCAACGTGGGTATGGCGCGTGGGCGGTGGGCGGTGAGGTGAATGGATTAATATAGGCCGTGACATCCACGCTATCGCCCGGGGGTGTATCCCCCGCGGCCTGGTTGGATGGCGACGGCCCCACCTCTACCCCCCTTCCTGCCCCTAGTGTCCCTCGGTTCGACCCACAGTTGGGACACAAAAAGGCCCCCCTAAATTGGGGACTAAATAAGATGGTCGGGGCTCAGTTCAGAGATTGCTTGTCAGTTCCCCCCCCTTAGATGGGGTCCCCACGTCTAGCGTGGGAGAGGGGTCCCGCCACTGCGGGATTCCCTTTTGCGTGTGTGCACTCAATGCTCGAGTGGCTGACGAGATGCGCGATAGCCGCGGCCAGTCGCCGTCCGCTGTGGACGATAGGGTAAACACATATCGAGGCAATCTGAACATGCCATGCAGCGATAGCTGTTGCTTATCAGCGGCCGACTTTCGGGCATGCCCTTCGCCAATGCCACCGAGGCCGCACGGGTGCCGTCCCACCAACGCCGCACAGGCGCCGGTGCACGCCCCGCCGCACTGATGGGCGTAAACGAGGGCAGGGCTCGAGCTGTGAAACGCGCGTCGGACTTCGGACTTAGGCTTGCTCCACTCGCTTAGATGACGGCCCCAGTATGCTGCAGGACATGCCACGCAGAGGATGGACCTCGCACGGCCGATCCGTGGCACTGCCATGCCTTCCATGCACCACTAGATGGAGGCCCTGCCATGCGCCGTTTGGCGGGATAGACGACCCCCGCCCGGAATAGCCTCGCCGCCGGCATCACACTTGGCACGCTGGGCCCCGCCGCATCCCCGGACCTCGGCCTCGGGGTGTGCTGTGTCAGCTGCGTCAGCTGCTCCGGTGTGTCCAGCGCTCAAAGAGCGCGTTGGGGTGGGGGTGTGGGGGATCGACAGGAACCCGATCGCAGTGGCAGTCACACGAGCCTGCTGGACCCAGCGCCTCCACTACGCCACTGCGCCCAACGCCAGCGCCAGTGCCAGCCAGCGAGCCAGCGTTCGTCCCGCGTGCTGCCGTCTTGGCGCGGAGGTGGCCGTCGATGCCGGGTCGATGCCGATAGCGGCTGTTCTGCCGGGGGGCGATATGATCTACAGTCTCGAAGCTGCATCTCGTCATCTCCTCTCTCCCCGTCGCCAAGCCTGGCACGCTGACGGGCCCCATACCTTCCACGACCCCACGCCACCGCCGGCAGGAGGCCCATCACCAGCTGCGCCGCTGCGCGCTGCGCAGGGTGCAGTGCGGGGTTGCATCAGCATTCCGCCTAATTGCGGGGTAGAAAGCCCGATTATCCCTGTCGCCCAAGCAGCGCTGAGCCTGCCCGCACTTAATCAACCACCACTGCCCACCATCCTCGGGTGCCTTGGGGACGCATGGCCACCAGGCCAGGGCGTCGCTGCTGGCGTGGCGGGCAGTCACTGCGGGGTCCGAGACACTCGCTTGAGAATATCCGCGCACATGACCATATCGCACCACCCCTGGCCACCACCCCTGGCTGCTGGGCCGGGGTATACCCATCGCATACCATCGCATCGCATGACCCCCGTCGGTGGGAATACAGTTCCTCCAGCCAGCGCTCGGGACGGCAAGTGCTTCCATTTAGCCCCTTGTCGACCTTGTCGACGTGCGCCCAGATGCGCCCAGCTGCCCGTAGCGAACGGGCATCCGAGCCGCGCCACCCTGACGCTGCACTGATACGAGATAGTCTTAAAGGCGGCGGCCGAGACAGGCCAGATCCCCACCGTCCTCTGGACACTACCGAACCGAAACTGACACCACCACACTCGCTGAGCGGACATGTCCGACTCCAAGATCGACGTCAAGGATGACACGACGGTCGCGGTGCAGCCGCGCCGGCTGAGCGTCGAGGCCGGGGGGACGATGACGCGCGACGACGCGCGCCTCGAGGACCTGGGATACAAGCCCGAGCTAAAGCGCAACTTTTCCAAGTTTGAGACGTTTGGCGGTGAGCACGCTGGGGGGCGCGGGTGGGCCGCGCGCTAATCGCAGTCGCGTTCTCCATCATGGGCGTCGTGCCCTCGATCGCGAGTGTCATCTTCTACAACCTGCCGTACGGCGGGCCGGTCGGCATGATCTGGGGCTGGGCGCTCGCGGCATCCTTCATCGCGACGGTCGGCCTCGCGATGGGCGACCTCGCGTCGTCGATGCCCACCTCGGGCGGCCTGTACTACTGGACGCACAAGCTCTCGCCGCCAAAGTACCGCAACTTCCTCTCGTGGATGGTCGGGTACAACTCGTTCCTGGGCAACGTCGCGGCCATCTCGTCGCTCGCGTGGGGCTGCCAGGGCATCTTCTTCGCGGCCGCCAGCATGGCCAACGAGGACTTTGTGCCGTCCATCGGCGCCCAGTTCGGGCTGTACTGCGGCATCCTCATCTTCTGCGCCTTCTACTGCGCGTACGGCACGACGGTCTTTGCGCGCGTGCAGACGCCCGCGACAATCCTCAACGTGTCGCTCGCGCTCGCGACCATTATCGGCCTTCCCATTGCGCGCAAGGGCCACCTCAACACGGCCGCGTTCACGTTCGGCGGCTGGGTCAACCTCTCGGGCTGGAACAACGGGATGGCCTTCCTCCTCTCCATGATGGCGCCGGTGTGGACGATCGGCTCGTTCGACTGCGCCGTCTCCATCTCCGAGGAAGCGAGCAACGCCGCCATCGCCGTCCCCGCCGCCATCATCGGCTCGATCACCTCGGCCGGCGTCCTCGGCGCCGTCTACCTCGCCATCATCGCGCTCTGCATGGGCACCGACGTCGAGGGCATCAACGACAGCGCTATCGGCCAGCCCCTCGCCGTCGTCTATCAGATGGGCTTTGGCACCCGCGGCGCCCTCGCCATCTGGTCGTTCATTGCCATCTCCCGTGCGTCCCCTTTCCGTGCACAACTGACCCGCAGAGGTGTCCATGACCTCGTCGCTCATTCTCCCGTCGTCGCGCCAGGCATTCGCGTTCGCCCGCGACGGCGCCCTCCCCTTCTCCAAGTACTGGTACCACGTCGACTCGTGGTCCGGCACCCCCGTGCGCACCGTGTGGCTCGTGACGTTCTGCGCCATGCCCCTCGGCCTGCTCGCGTTCGCGGACCCCGTCGACCTCGCCGCCATCAACGCCATCTTCTGCCTCAACATCATGGGCCTCTACGTCGCCTACGGCATCCCCATCGGTGCCCGCGTCCTTTGGGGCAAGTCCCTCCTCAAGCCCGGGCCATGGTACCTTGGCAAGTTCTCGTACCCCATCGCCTGCATCGCCACCGCCTGGATGACCTTTGCCATCGTCATCTTCTGCTTCCCCGCCGACCCCGGCCCCGACGGCGCGACCATGAACTACGCCGTCGTCGTCTCGGCCGCCGTCTGGATCTTCGCCGGCGGGTACTACTTTATGCCCAAGATTGGCGGCAAGACGTTCTTCACGTAAGCAAACGTCCTAGAGTTGAGCTGACACCCAGCGGACCGCGTACCGAGGACCTCTCGGAGGAGGTGCACCAATACTACGAGCAGACGTTCGGGGACGACCCCAACAAGAACATGGCCCAGGTGAAGACGGTGCCCGTCGAGAATTAGATTCGTTCGTTGTACTTTGAAAGGTAGCCTGCGTGGCATACCGACCACGCGTGTACATAGCGGGTCCAGGTGTAATAGTGGATGGCATGCTGTCCAAGTGTGTGAGTGCGCAGCAGCGTCGAGCCTAAAGGCCGCCGTCTGGGCCCGTCTGAATCCCCCAATCGACCTTAACCCATCTTCACCTTCTCGCCCAGCACACCAGGCGCGAGACATGACCTGGACGCGTAACACGTCGTTGCGAAGATGTCCATAAAGCCCTGCAAACTAACTAGCGCCGCGGCCCGTCCTCCTCCGCCCACGCGGGGTTGTAACGCGGCGGCACCTGCTCCTCGACGACGCGCCCCGCGTCCTCCGCCTCCGTCACGACGGTCGGCCGCGGTGGGGTCGGCGCGCCCTTAACCGGTGAGGGGGGGAAGAAGTGCCCCCCCGTCGGCGTAGCCGGCGACAGAGCCATCCCCGGGGGATCGGCGAACGGCGACTTGGGCGGGTAGCTGTGCTGGCTGCCCTGGCTCGTGTACACGCTGCCCGGCGCAAACGACTGCGGGTGCTGCGTCGAGCTCGGCGACGACATCTTCCCGGAGCTGCGGTTGGAGTAGCTCACCATGTCTCCCGGCCACGGCGCGGGCAGCGGCGTGATCCGGTTCTCGGCCGAGTCGGGAGTCATCTCGGCGCCGGCTCGCACGGGGTCCGCCATGGGGTGGTAGGTGCCGAGCGCGCCCGACTGGTTCGACTGGTCGACGACGTCGATCTCAAAGCTCGACGCGGAGCGCCACCGCTTCTTGCCCACCGGGATCTTCTCCCCGCTGGGCTCGCGGCACCGGCAGCGGCGCCAGAGGATGCCGCCGAGGATGAGGAGCACCGTGAGGCCGCCGAGGACGCCGCCGACGACGGCGCCGATGGGCGTGTTACCCCGGTTCTGCTGCTCCGCGGGGGTCTCGGGCGTCCGCGAGCCGTCCTTCTCGTCCTTGGCGCTGGCGCTGGGCGACCACGGCTCGCCGCTGGCATCAGCACTGATTCGGAGCGCCCGCCCCGCCTCCACTCACCCCTGCGCGAGAATGAACTTTGCGTGCCCCCACTCCAGTACCTCGTCGCTGGTCCCCGTAAACTTGAGGGTGACGGTGTACCGCCGCGCGGGGTCCAGACTGCCAAAGTACAGCAGGTTCCCCGCGCCGAGCCACGCGCGCCGCCCGCTCCCGCTCACGCTGGCGGGCGCGTGCGGCGGCGCCGGATCAAGAATGACCTCGTAGGCGCCGTGCGCGCTCCCCACCCCGCCGGCGAGGAGGGCGATGCTGGCGTTCGCGGGTGCCAGCATCCTGATGCTCGCGCCCGTCTGCTCCGTCCCGAGGCTGTCGTAGCGCACGCAGTTCGTGCTGCTAAACGTCGCGTTCTCCCACGAGCCGCAGAACGCCGTGCTCTCGCCCCAGCGCCCGACGACCGTGAGCGCCTTGTTCGTGTTCGTGTCCGCGTCGAGGGAGCCGATCTCCTCGTCCACGTCCACCGCGCTGCCGTCAGCCCGCCCGTTCTGGAACTCACCCGTCGCCCCCGATAATCGTCGTGAGGGTCACGTTGGTGACGCTCACCGTCCCGCCCGTGACTCTGAGCGTGGCGTTGTGCAGGTCGTACACGAGGCCGGAGGCGCCGACGACCCCCATCGCGCCGGAATACACCTCCCGCCCGTCCACGGTGACGGCGACGTCGCCGCCCGAGCCGTGGAACCACGCGCCGGTGCCGACCCAGGAGACCGAGACGGTCGCGCCCGCGAACGACGTCACGGCTGCGCTGTCGCCCTCGGGCAGGGCCTTGGGGTTGTACGCGCCCCACGCAATGTCGGAGAACGTGTCGTTCCACCCCGCGTCGGGCGGGGTGTTGTACGGCACATAGGATAGAATGGCGGCCGTCGAGCGCATCGTCACGTTGTGCTCCCGCAGCGCGAGCGCCGCGCCCGCTAGGAGCAGCAGCGCGATCATGGTGTGGGTGGTGGTGAATGCATCAGAAGGTTCAACGGTGGCTGCATCAAACGTGCAGCAGAGCAGCAGGGAGCAAAACGGGCTCGACGCGTTTGCCCGAGCGCGTTTCAGCCGCCTCGGCTCTGGTGCCTCTCCTCTTCTCTCCCCACGACTCGAACAGCCTCCCAGGACCCTTATTGGGTCAATTCAACTTACGATAATCCAGTCAGCTGAAGGTGCTCAAGCTTGCTCTGGTTAACCTTAGGGCGGCACACGGGGGCTGCGGGACCTGGCAGGGAACGTTGCCGTGCTGACACCACAACGCCAACAAGAACTGGCCTGTGGTATGCGCCGTACACACAGCAGTCGTCCACTGAAGAAACGTCTGTGAATGTAATGTGGCTGCTTCGGGGCCAACACCACCGAGCTTCAAGGGGCGGCTCAAGAGGCTTCCGGTGCGCGGTGCACAGCCAGGCCACCTCCGTCTGTTGCAGCCTGTCAAGCCACGCGACAAGCGATCTTTGCTTGGACTCAACAACTTGTGAGCTGCCGAGATTTCGAAGCACATACTCATGTTGTGCTCTGTACATATTTGGAGACGGACACAGCACACGGCACAGTGTCGGCGAAGGTGCGGTGCGGTGATCGAGTGCAAGCGAGACAAGCGCGTGGAAACCACGAGGGACGGAACGAGAACGTTCCAAGTCGTTTAGACCGCGAGCCTGACGTACTTGCTCCGGAATCTGCGGCAATCGATGCTCCAGGCCTCTAGCAATCTTAGCTCCCCGCTTTGCTAGCGAGTTGGGGAGGCAATGGCAGACGCCGGCGCAGGCGGGGCGACCTGCATGCTGTGCGCTGCAGGCGTGTGATGATGTGAGCAAGGTGCTGATGTGAGCCACTGGTGCTACGCCACACAGAACAACGTTCACTTCGCAATCTTCTCCAGCCTCGCCCGTGACCCAAACAGACGCAGTTCAGAACTCTGAACGCCAGACGCGCCCAGACAGAGACGCCTGTAACGGTTCGCGCGGCTTCTGTCATTTGTGCCTCTGTGCCTGCGAAACCAAGCGTCTTTGGCCTGCACATGCCATGTTTGTTGGCACCCGGTGCCTATCCCGCCGCGTCGTCTGCCGCGATGTCTTTCTACGCTTCCGCCGGCGGCGATTGCAGAGCTGCTCGCATGGCTCGAACCGGCTCCACTCGTCAGCGTACGTCAGTCCGGCAGTGGGCACCCGCAACTCTATGTCGTGCCGTTGTCGCGCGCTCACGTCACCGAGCCGGATCCGCCGGCGGAAGGCATCTCGGTTCGCCCCAAACTCTCTGGCGCCCAGAAAAGCGCCAGCACCGTAAGACCAAAAACGGTGGCATAGGTCTATACAAAAGTCTACCGGTACCCCTGCTCCCGCTGGGCGCGCCGGCCCAGGTCCCTCGGGAGCGAAGTGAAGTCTAAGAGTGTCCTGTCTAGTGTCCAGTGCAGGCGGCAGGACGGGCGCGGCGCGGTGTGCCCGCCCGGAAGTGGGCAGTGGCCGCGGTACGGTACGTGTACGGGGGCGGGCGCGGCGCGGCGGTCCTGGCCGCAGCATTATACGAAGGGTGGGTGGGGTGTCTAGTCGTGGGTGCGTCGTGTCGCGGCGTGACGGGAGACTGCTCTCTACCAGTAGCACTTCTTGGTTACGGTGGCGGTGGTGCGGACTGTGGTGGTGGCGGCGGTGGCGCACGAGACCGTCTTGGTCACGGCCGGGCCCTTGGTCGTCGTCCAGCAGGTGGACGTGGCCGTGGTGGTCTTGGTGTTGTAGGCGGTGTTGGTCTTGGTGAGGTAGCAGCTCGTCGACGAAACGGTCACGGTGCCGGGGACGGTCTTGGTGGTGGTAGCGGTAGTGACGACGGTGGTGGGGGTGCAGGACGGGCCGTTGTTGTTGCCGCCGCCCCAGAAGGTGCGCTTGCGCTTCTCTCCGGGGCCGCGCGGGGGGAGGCCGTACTGGAGGCGCTCGGCGTTGGTGAGCTCGTCGGGGATCTCGTCCTTCTTCCACTTGTTGGCGCAGACGGTCGAGGTCGCGACGCACTGCGTCTTGGTGACCGTCCTGGTGGGGGGAGCGGTGATGATGACGGTCGGGGTGGCCGTCTTGGTCGAGGTGACGACGGTCGTCTTGCAGACGACCTTGTCCTGGGTCTTGGTGATGGTGGCGTAGCACCACTCGCCGCAGGTCTTGGTGACGGTCGCGGCGTTTGGTCCTGGCACCGTCTTGGTGGCGTAGCAGGTGGAGGTGGTGGTGCCACAGACGGTGGGCTTGGGCTTGGTGGGCCAGAAGAAGGGGTCGGCCTCGGCGTTCGCGTTGGCGGCGGCGTCGGGGTTGGGGACGGGGTTGGCGAGCGCGAGAGGCGCCGCGAGGAGAAGGAGGAAGGAGAGTGGGCTGACGAGCATCTTTGGGCTATGGAAACACACTGGCGAGCAGTGTGGACTCGAAAGAAAGGAGGAGGAGGGAGTGAGGAGGAGAGGACTGAACGTGATGGGAAAACTGGCAGCCAGCACGCTCTTCTTAAGAGGCAAGCTGAGAGCCAGCTTTGCGAGGCAGAGGTGGCCGTCGCTTGGCTCCCACCACTGCTCGCTACCGCACCACTGGTGCGGGAGCGATCACCTCTCCCCTATCCAGGACGCCGGCCTGGCCGTGCCCTGTAGCCTGTAGTTCCTGGGCACGGCATGCCGAGCGTAATACTGGGACTGTGCCTCTCATGTTGGTTAGCGAGACAGGACCCAAGAGCCAGGAGTGCGGGTCATTGTGCGGCTGCGGCGCGGATGATCTCTGCCCGCCAGCTCGCCCATCCAGGCTCGTGGCCTGCCGTCATGCTGAAACGGCCCCTTGTCCTTGCCCCGTCTGCCCCAGTGATGAACCCGCGCACTGCGAGCGGGCCGGTATGCCACTATGCGGGCGCGTGATCGTCCCGGCGCCGCGTCGCCCCCTTGCAACGAGTCTCTCTGCCGTCTTGGGCGTGACTTTTCGCGTGGGCCAGGGAAGCGAGCGCTGCCCAGCGCCTCCCGACGATTGTGGCGCTCGCCACACCTTGGTCAGGGCGCGGCTGCGCGTCGCTGATCCGATTTATTGAGGGGCAGAGGGAGGAGGGGCAGAGGGGTCCAGGGCCGCCACAGAGGGCTGGGCAGCAGGTGACGATCACCTCAGGTAGAGTCTTCCCGGTGCCTGGGCCGCACCCAGTACCACTCCGTTCTTGCGACCAGCAGTTGAGCCGAGTACGTCAATCTGCTCGTACATGAACTCGTACCTGAGGATATCACGTCCCGCTTCGTAAGTGCGGCTGCATGCAGTGCTGGCGGGTGCAGGGGGGATACAGGAGAGTTGAGACATGAGACGGCAGGTCGAGGCGGGAGCGGTGGCGCCAGGATTGCGGGTCAGGGCTGTCGATGGGCAGGGGTCACCGCGCCGACGACCCAGAAACCTCCATGTATCTGTCACTACTGGCAGGCTGCGGTCAATGGTGTGGGTGGAGACTGGGCCGCGATGACGGCAGGCGGATCCAGACCTCTAGCGCGGCTCGTCTCCCGCCGGATCTCGCACCCCACCGAGGCCGCCGGAGTGACTCTGGCCAGCGGCCGCCGTACACGTTCACTCAGCAACCAAAATTTTGTCTGCTCAACGAAAGTACACCTCGCTTAGACGTCGCCGACGCAGTCCCAGGTGTGTGGCGGCACCGCCTGCAATACGGGAGTTACCGAGACATCATCGGCCCCGAATGATCCCACCCACATGCACAAACCTGAACGCCTTGCTGTCTAATTGCCTAGGCTCTCGGACACATGGCCGACTGAATTGGCTGATACAATTCAACCGGTGAGCAGTCAGGCTCCGTTTCATGGTACGACCTGAGCAAACCTTGGGCTAGCGTGACTCCTGCTCGGGAGCTGCTTGCGGGAGCGCAGAACCGCAGCTTATTGGCCCAGCGTCCGACTCTCAGCGGTACGTGGTGTTCGCATTCCCGCAGCGCAGGTACGTTCCGAGCCTAGCGGATGGTACAATGAATTGTCCCAAAGAGGACGAGGGAAGGGCTCTTCTGGTTTCATGAGGTTGTTGTTTGCTTCTGGCGCGGGAACTTTGGTGGCGCTCTTCTGGCGCGCGTGTCAAGCCATCCCGGAGGGCCGGAGTCGAACCGTGTCAGCCATCTCGAACAACGAAGTGCGACGCGGAGCTCTCGTCACCAGCTGGTCCCTGGTGGGAGCAGGAAATGCGCGTCATGCTACTGGACGGTAGTTCCGGACGATGACACCTCGGTGGGGCGAATGGCGAGATAAACGATTGGGCTACATGTCATGTCCTGTGCATGCGCATGCACTTGACATTACATCGTTTATCTTGCCACGAAAGAACTGTGGCGTGCGGCACGTCGTTTCTTGCGCCATCAGATGTTGGTGGTGGCAGGGCTCCCGGCATGTCGGATATGGCCGCCGGCATCTCGCGGCTCCCATTAGCGTCATCGCTGCCCACTCACAACACCCGCAACTCACACCGATAAGCTCACTACTCTCACCCATCCTATCACCATGGCCGAGCCCGAGTCCGAGCCTACAGGCCTCAAGGCCGGCTTGACAAACTACGGCGACCCGGACTTCGCCCTCTTCCTCCGCAAGGCCTTCATCAAGGGCGCGGGGTACAGCGACGACGCGCTGGACCGCCGCGTCGTGGGCATAGCGGACACGCGCTCGGGCTACAACCCGTGCCACGCGAACATCCCGACGCTCCTCGAGGCCGTGCAGCGCGGCGTGATGCTGGCGGGCTCGCTGCCCATCCCGTTCCCGACCATCTCGCTGCACGAGTCCTTCGCGCACCCCACCTCCATGTTCCTGCGGTATGTAGTAGTGGTCTCGCAGCTCACACTAGCAACCTCATGGCGATGGACACGGAGGAGATGGTGCGCGCGGCGCCGATGGACGCCGTCATCCTCATCGGGGGGTGCGATAAGACTGTGCCTGCCCAGCTGATGGGCGCGATCTCGGCCGACGTGCCTGCCATCCAGCTCGTCGTCGGGCCCATGGTGACGGGCAGCCATAGGGGCACGCGCGTCGGCGCGTGCACCGACTGCCGGGGATACTGGGCGCGGCACCGGGCGGGCGAAATCGACCTCGAGGAGATCGCGGCCGTCGGGAACGAGCTCGTGCCCTCGGCTGGCACGTGCGGCGTGATGGGCACGGCGTCGACGATGGCGTGCATCACCGAGGCGCTAGGCATCGCGCCGCTCGGGTCCGCGTGCCCCCCGGCCAACGGGAGCCAGCGTCTGCGCGTCGGCGAGCTCACGGGCAAGCTCGCGGCGCAGGGGATCCCGAAGCCGAGCGAGGTGCTGAGCAGAAAGAGCTTCGAGAACGCCATCACCGTGCTCCAGGCAATCGGGGGGAGCACGAACGCCGTGGTCCACCTCCTCGCCATTGCGGGGCGTGTGCCCGGCCTCAACCTCTCACTCGACGACTTCGACCGCATCGGGCGGAACACCCCCCTCCTGGTAGACCTCAAGCCCAGCGGCTCGGCGTACATGGAGGACTTCTACCACGTGGGTACTCGATATTCAGCGCTGACGGAAGGTGGGTGGCGTCCCCACTCTCCTGCACGAGCTGCGCCCGCTGCTCCACCTCGACGCGCTGACAGTCACGGGCCAGACGCTCGGCGCGGCGCTGGACGCGCACAAGCCCTTCGCGCAGGACATTGTCCGCCCCCTCGCGGACCCGCTGTACCCCGCCGCGGCGCTGGTCGTCCTCCGCGGCAACCTCGCCCCGGGCGGGGCGGTGCTCAAGGCCTCGGCGATGGCGCCAGCCCTCAAGAAGCACAGAGGGCGCGCAGTGGTCTTCGCGAGCCCGGACGACACGCTCGCGCGGATCGACGACCCCGCTCTCGACGTGGACAAGGACTCGATCCTCGTCCTCCAGAACATCGGGCCCGTCGGGCACCCGGGCATGCCCGAGGCGGGGTACACGCCCATCCCGAAGAAGCTGGCGCGCGCCGGCGTGAAGGATATGCTCCGGATCAGCGATGGGCGGATGAGCGGGACAGCGAGCGGCGCCGTCGTGCTCCACGTCGCGCCTGAGGCTGCTGTTGGTGGGCCGCTGGCGGCCGTGCGCGACGGCGACGTCATCGAGGTGGACGTCGAGGCGCGGAGGTTGCACCTTGGCGTGGGGGAGGAGGAGATCGCACGCCGGCTGGAGGAGTGGAAGGCGCGGCAGGGGCGTGGGCGGGTGGGGAGGAGGCAGCCCCGACGCGGGTATGAGGCGCTGTATGACCAGCGCGTGCTCCAGGCCGATAGGGGGGCAGACTTTGACTTTCTCACGGCCGAGGGCAAGTAGGAGCGCATGCAGTGGAAGTGAGCAGCCTTTCACATCAGCCGCCCGGCTGACAGCTCACCAGGTCTCCCATGAACCACCTCAGCCCCCTGTGCTCCGCTTGACTCCACTTGAGGTGCGGAGGAGGTGCGGAGGAGTCAGATGTCGCCCATCGCCGAGGCTCAATCGCAACTGCACTGAGTCAAGCGGCGGGATGGGTGGAGCCCCATAGCTATCTGTCATTGCGCGAGTGGCTCGGCACTCCCGAGGGGAAGCACATGCCCCTCGCCAGTGACACTCGGCGCAGCCGACGACGACACGGAGGTGAGTGGAGACGGCTGTGTTGGTTTTGCCGTTCGGCGTTGTCCGATCCATTTGAGCGACGAATCCTCCGAGTGTTCTATTCTCATCATGTGCTTCTGGAATGGCTCGGCGCTCGTCATGGCCGTCTGCCTCGGAGACACCCCCGCCCCACGCGGCGACGTATCTCGGCCCCTGCTTCCGCGCCGTGGCCGGCACGAGGCGGCTCAATTGTGAGCTCGATCATCGCCGCCCACCCCCTTACCTTGGCAGCAATTTGCTACCTGGACTCAATCTGAGCTAACACAAGCGTTGACGTTCTTGTCTGACGGTATGGCCAGATGAGCGCTGATGCTGCCCACCCCGGCCGCGGACGATCATACTTGGTGCCGCGACGATTCTTCTGACTGCCGCGGTGTTGCACCACCGTGAGAACCGCCGGTGATGAGGTTCGAGGGCATAAAAGCAGGCGACAGACGAGTGACTAACCCCCCACTCACCATGCTCGGCCTCCTCTCCCTCCTCGCGGCCTTTGCGGGCTCAGTATCTGCCCACAACGACCCTCAGCCATACGTCAACGCCTCGGAGGCGTACGATGCCGGCGAGCTCGGCCTGACGCCGAACCAGACGTTCCGCTCGAGCCCGGCGACAGCGTGAGTCCCCCATCCTGCAAGCTGACCCAGTCCCCTGCTCAACTTCGACGTCTTCCCCGCCACAGAGGACGACAGCTACCTCTTCTACGGCCCATGGGGTACGGGCATGGACCCCGGGCTCTGGGGCCCCCTCATCACCGACTCCCTCGGCGGGCTAGTGTGGGAACGTCGCCCCCTTCAACCTTGGGCACGCAATGTCCTACGCCCCTGGGACGTACCAGAACCAGTCGGTGCTGGCTTTGTGGCAGGGCCAGATCCAGCCCGGCGGCTGGGGGACCGGGTACGGCCTCATCCTCAACGACAAGTACGAGGTCGTCGCGAACGTGTCGGCTTGCATCCCCGGCCACCCCGAGATCGGGGTGGACATCCACGAGTTCACACTCACGGACAACGACACCGTGCTCATTACGGGGTACAATGTCGAGCCGTATGACCTGAGCCCGTGGGGCATGAAGGGCAATGCGTCGGACAAGATTCTCGGGGGGTACGCGCAGGAGATTGACGTCGCGACTGGCGACGTCCTGTTCACCTGGCGCTCGCTCGACCACGTCAAGCCCGAGGACTGCTACACCACCCCCGAGGAGGGCGGCGTGCCCAACGGCACCGTGTGGGACTACTTTGTGGGTTCGACACCGACGGAGCTGACCCTAGCACATCAACTCGGTCGACAAGGACGCGCGAGGCAACTACCTCATCTCCTCGCGCATGTGCCATGCGCTGTACTACGTCGCGCCGTCTGGCGAGGTGCTGTGGCAGATTGGCGGGCGCGGCCGCCCGACCTTCGAGCAGGGCCCCGGAGCACACTTTGCGTGGCAGCACTTTGCGCGGTTTAGGGACAACGGCACGATCTCGCTCTTCGACAACGGGGGTGCGTCCCTCGCCACCGCCAGCGTGTACAACCACAGCAGCGCGCGCGGCATCCTCTTCGCTTACGACGAGGAGAAGAAGAGTACGCAGCTCCTCCTCGAGGCGCTCCCGTTCAACCACACGACGAGCCAGAGCCAGGGGAGTTTCGACTTGCTCCCCAACGGCAACTGGGTTGCCGGGTGGGGTGTGCAGCCTTCGATGGCCGAGTACGCTGGCACCGGCCCGGTGCTGGAGAACCGAACCGGCGTTGAGCTGGAGGGCCAGACGCCCAGTCTGGGGGTCGCGCAGAACCTCACGATGCTCTGGAGCGCCCAGTATGCGGCTACTGCGGCCGGAGCGCGGATCCAGACGTACCGGGTCCGGCGCGGGCAGTGGCATGGCTTCCCGCAGACTAAACCTAGTGTTGTGGTGGAGGACGGCACGTTGTTCGTGTCTTGGAATGGTGCAACCGAGGTTTCATGCTGGGAGGTTCTTGGCGCCCAGGAGGACGCTAGTGGCATCGAGTGCCTTGGCAAGGCACCGCGCGCGGGCTTCGAGACCGCCATCGAAGTCGGCAACGAGTTCCCGAAGTATCTTGTGCACGCACTCGACAAGGACGGCAACGAGCTGGGCTGCTCTGACTACGTGGCGCCCAAGTGAGGCAGCGACTCTTGTCCAAGTGAAGCAGTGCTCAGGCGCTCGTAGGACCATGCACCTGCTGTATGCACAATGTACCCGAATTCATTATCACTGTTCTGGCTGCTCTTCTGACTACAGCTACCCCTCCCGGAGACCTCCCTCTCCCCATCCTCTCACCTTCTCCGCGTTCGCCTTATGACAGGTAGCGGAAGGACTTGTTCTCGCTGAAGTTAGCTTGGCATATGAATGTGGGACTCACCCGTCCGTCAGGTCGACAAAGTGGTCCTCGTCGATGGGCTTGCCGTACTCGCGGTCGCGCTTGCGGTTCTGCCACCGGTAGTAGAGGAACATGGCGACAAGGAGGCCGAGGTTAAGCGCGTTGCAGATGACGAACGTGAGAAGAGCGGGGGCGTACACCGGCGCGTCCTTGTCGCGGAAGGTCTGGGGGCCGATGAGGTTGCCGACGCAGTTGGAGACGAGGACCATGCCGGTGACAAACGTCTTCTTGGTGCGCCCGGCGATGTTGGAGGCGAGGAACGTCATGGCGACAAAGGTCGGAATCGCGAAGGCCAGAGAGAGGTAGAAGCCGGCGAGGCGGGCAATCTTCTGGTCGCGGGGGAGGGCCCAGACCAGCACGGCGCCGATGATGGAGACGACGGTGAGGGGGATGCCGGCGAGGGAGCGGCAGCGGATCTTGTCGGCCGTCCAGAAGGTGAGGATGACGCCGATGGAGAGCCACGCGTTGGCCATGGAGAGCAGGAGCGTCTCCTGGACCGTGAAGCCCATGCCGAGGACGATGATGGCGTAGAAGTTGGTGATGCCGCCGTTGGGGATGAAGGAGAGGAGGATCATGGCGCAGAGGAGCCACACGGCGGGGTCGAGCAGCGCCTCGCGCACCTGGTACCACTTCCAGTGGGTCTCGGCGATGTGCTGCTTGTTCTCGAGGGTGCGGAGCTTGGCGACCTCCTTCTCGCGGGCGCTGAGGAAGCGCGCGCCGTCAATCGTGTCCGGGACAAGGACGAGGAACAGGATGCCGATGAGCACGGTAAGCCCGCCGAGGAAGAGGAAGATGGCCTTCCAGCTCGCAATGGCCATGACCGTGCCGCTGTTGCCCCAGCGGGCCTCGACCTCGCGCATCGAGAGGCCGTACGCGACGCCGGCGCCGAGGATGCCGCCCCAAGTGGAGAACGAGCCCCAGATGCCGACGCGCGTAGCCTGCTCCCTCTTGCTGTACCACTCGGCGGTGAACATGATCGTGGCGGGGGTAATGGTCGCCTCGAGGAAGCCGAGGAGGCTGGGGTCAGGGACAGCGGGAGGGGTGACTCACAATCGCACGCCCAGGAGCTGCTGGTACGTCTTGCACGCGGCGGTCACCATGGTGGTCCCACCCCAGAGGATGATGGTGGCAGCGGTGAACTTTGCCGCCGGGAAGTGCTGGTGCCCGACCGACATGGGGTAGGCACCCACCAGGTACCCGAAGTCTATTGTTAGTGCGAGACAAGGGGTGTGCAACGAACAGTAGATAGAGCCGAGCCACGCGTACTGATTGGTGGTGAGCTTGGCCGCAGTGCGAATGCCCATGACGGACGCGTAGGTGAGCGCCGTCTTGTCGAGGAAGCCGAGGGCATAGATGGCGCAGAACATGGGGAGGAGCACAAAGTCGGCCTTGCGGCGGACCCGCTTCTCCTCCTCTGGCGTGAACGCTGCGGGCGGAGTGGCACTCTCGTTGTGCTCCGAGTGCGAGATCTCCTCCTTCTCGAGTTCGGTGGACAGTCGGGGGTCGGAGGACGTCATGGTGGCAAGTGGGGCTACGGACAAGGGGGCCTCGAGTTGCTGGAGTCTTATGAGTCCCGCTGAGGCGGTCTTCCAAGCCCCGCGCCAATATCCGCGCCACCATTCGGGCACAGCGCCACCATCTGGGGCCACGAGACTGGCGCTAGCTTGGCACTGGCTCACGGTAGTGAGCCCCACTACAAATCCCCCGGGCAGAGAAGCCATCTGAGACCCTGCCCTGCTGATAGAGGCAGTCTGGGTCGGCGGGCAGCGCCGCCGTGACGGTGGCGTTGGCTGGGCATTCCCCAGCGCTGGTCGCACCGGGCAGCCTGCCTACAAGTGTCCGTTGGTGGAGGCCAGGGGATGCTAGCGGGCGACCACCTCATGTGACCCCAGCGACGCAGGAAGCCCGGCGTCTGGGGCCTGGCGATTACCCTGGGCAGAAGCTCGGCGTTAATCCTACTCTCCTATTCGGCGTTGGGCAACTCTGGAACTGGCCAAGACCGGAGGGACGGCGGGATGACTTGCTGATCAATTACTCACGTGCCGCGGCTCAGGAAAGAGTTCGCCAGGCCCCACGCGGGGCCGTGCGGGGTGAGTTGCCCGTGTTGTCACAACTGCAGAACAGCAGGCTTCTCAAGTCATGGATGGTTCGTGGGGTGCTTGAGACTTCTTTCTGCGCCCCCGCATTCTAGAGTGACACAGCGGGGTTACTGACACAGCGCGGTAACCCGGTTGGTTCGCTCGCACTTGCCGGGTCAGTCGGGGCACCGGGGTGGTCGGCGGCTCGGTGGAATGATCGTCTTCTGGACAAAGCTTAATCCTCCGTGCTGCCGGTGTTGGGATCCGGTGACCTCAGCATGGCAGTCACACGAGAGTCAGGTGCGCAGAGATCGATCGGTGCTGATTCGATCCCCCCAGGACCGCATATCTTTACCACCCAGCACCAGCAGTCGAGTCTGCACAGGCAATAGCATCAAGTCCACCGTCAGCCGCCTGAAGGGGCTCATTGATATCGGGCCCCTGCATCCGTCGGCACCAGTCCTAGCTAACTGCTGTCACGAGTCTCAGCTGATTCGATTCATTCGGCCACGCCAGGAGGGTTGAACCTCAAACTACGTATCGGCAAGCGAGGTGACTACTGCGCCTCGGAGTTGGCGGACTTCTTCCAGCTCGGGCCCCAGTTCGCGCCCTTCTCGCCGCCAGCAAAGCCCTACGGCTCGGCGTCGGCGTCGGCGGACCTCTTCCAACTCGGGCCCCAGTTAGCCCCCTTCTCGCCCCCCGCCCAGCCCTGCGGCTCCGCGGACTTCTTCCAGTTCGGACCCCAGTTAGCTCCCTTCTCGCCGCCTGCCCAGCCCTGCGGCGCAGCATTACGAGGGACGAGCTCGGCGGGGGCTGATGTCAGCACACTAAGAGAGGTACTCACCGGCATTGACCGCGAGGGCAAAGAGGGCGAGGAGGGCGAGCTTCATTGGGTGTGTACGTGTCACTTGGTGTGTCACCTCTCACCTCCAAGTCGAGGGGTTATATAGCATCCATACGGATAGGAACAGCTTGGCGATGAGGACATCATACGCCGTCGCGAGGCGGTGGCCCGAGGGCACCGGCGGAGTGCCTGCTGCGAGCGGTGTCTCGGTCCATAAAAAGGGTGTGCTGCGCGCGAGAGGTGGTACAGATACAAGGAGGGGCTCAGACTTGGAAAGAACGGGCGGAGGCGGGCCTGACTCCGACACTAGCGGTGGCGCGGTTGTTAACCTTGAGATCGCGCTCGACGCCGAGAGTGAGATTGGCGGTCCGGAAACGCCGGAGGTGCCACACTAGTGACGGGATAGACACGAGGAACGGGGGTTGGGGAGGGAGCGGCTGGTCGAGCTGGTGAGCAGGCGTGAGTCGATACTGGCAACGGAGCGACCGGCGACGAGAGTGCCGTGGGCACCGCGGGAGCTGTGGTTTATGGAAGTACCGCCAAATCCACAGCAACCTGCCCTCGCAACACGGGATGGCGTGGCTCTCAGCGACGAGAGCAGCGCTACAGCACATAGCGTCCGACCCCCGCGACCAGCCATGACGTGATCCGTACGTCCAGAGCTGTGCTCTGCTCCACAGATTGCTGCTCTCAGACTGTCAACTGCGTCACTCAGTCGCCAGCCCCGGGCGCCACCGGCTCGCAGTGTAGCCTCAACTCACGACAAGTAGACGAGACGACGACGGGACGAAACATGACGTGACGAGGCGCGACGTGACGACACGCGACCAGATGTGATGGGATGGCATTTCATCCTACCTCTTACGGAGTGACGTTTCAGGTGTACATGCGGATACCTCGGGAAGGCCGCTGTCCATCAGTTCGAACGGCCGCGCCGCAGCGGTTCGAACGGGGCCGGCCGCTGGAGCTGACGCTTAGGCCTCGGCGTCGGCGTCGCGCTTCCAGACGGGCTGGTTGCCACCATTCCACTGGGCCTCGGCGTCGGCGTCGCGCTTCCAGACGGGCTGGTTGCCACCATTCCACTGGGCCTCGGCGTCGGCATCGCGCTTCCAGACGGGCTGGTTGCCACCATTCCACTGGGCCTCGGCATCGCGCTTCCACGCCGGGTTGCCTGAGCCTAACTGAGGCGCGACAGACGCATCGCGCGCAGCGGGGTCGAGGGGGGCTACGTCAGTACGCAAATTTGGAAGACTTACCTGCCGAGACAGCGAGAGCAGAGCCGAGGGCGACGAGGGCGAGCTTCATGTCTGCTTGCTTGGTGTTCTTGCTGAGATGGTGATCAGCCGCTCGTGGGTTATATACCACCCCGCACCCACTCCCCCCTATAACCCCAAACGAGAACCCTGCACTGGACATCACGTCGGGGCAGATGGAGCCGCCTCCCTCTCGTGGAGCGGGTGTGAGCGCGGTCAGTGCAGAGGATCCCCGAGGACTTGGCAGACAACGCAGCGGCGTCTGCAGTGTACAACGCGGCCTCGGAATGTCCTGCAGGGATGGCGACGATCACACATCACTGGCGAGGTGTCCGGAATATGCGGCGTTGTAGCGGTGAGGTGAGTGAGAAGGGAGGTGCACTCGAAGGGGGTGATGGACGCGCTCACGTAACGATCACGAGACGTGGGACCGAGGCCATGGTAGCAGCGCAGAGATCAGGGACGCACAGACCGAGGTGGGCCAGACAGATGCACCTCGGCGCACCTTGCACTTACGACGCGGCGATGTGAGGTGGGTTGGTCCCTCCTTCCCTCACCCAGGATACTGGGCCGGAAACGCGTCCGCCGTTTGGAGAGCCGGTTGCTCTCCCAGCCCTACCCATGCTGGGGCGGGGCCCATCCCCGCTCTCAGTTCCTTCGCGAGTCCGCGAACACGGTTGAGAACCCGGGTGTCCACCTTCATGCGAGTACCCCGCTCCCACAGTTCGTAGGACGGTTGTTGAGAGACCGGTGGTGGTGCGACATGTTTGGACGCCAAGGTGTTCTCGACCCTCGAGGGAGAAGTGTTTCGTCCAGCAGGGAAGCACCGGCGTTGACAGTACCTTGCCCTCGCCCTTGTCCGAGAGTTCCGGGCACGACGCTGAGCGCGTCGGGTCTGGTGAACCGGCTCGCTATGCCGCGACCGCTCGCTGAGAGGCACTGGCGATCGCCGCGGCTTGGCCAATACAGAGTGGCACATGTCTGAGGTCAGCAGGCACGGCCAATGTGGCGCGGCATGTGGCGCCCCGTCGAGCAGCACACATGTGTCTCCCAACTTGGGATCGCAAAGCAGGTCGCAACCGGGCGGGGAAACTGGACGGCCGGAGGATCATTCATCCGCCAAGGCTCTAGGTCTAACGCCGAACTGGCTGCAGCACTTCCCACGCGGGAGACGGTCATGTCGGGCGGTGACTCTACCAGTCCTTACTGCCATGGTTTGACCACGATGCCTCGGCGCCCGCCTCGCGCTTCCAGTCCTTGCTGCCATGGTTCCATCCTTGCCCCTCCGCGCCGCGCTTCCAGTCTTTGCTGCCGTGGTTCGACCACGAGGCCTCGGACTCCGCGGCACGCCTCCAGTCCTTGCTGCCGTGGTTCCAAGTCCACCCCTGCGCCTTGGCGTCCGCCTCGCGCTTCCACGAGGACGGGGCCGAGCCGACCTGGGGCGCGCCCGAGTCGCGAGCAGCGGGCTCGACGGGGGCTGGGTCAGCTCCTACAGAGGGGAGACATACCGGCCGTGACCGCGAGGGCGGAGAGGGCAAGGAGTGCGAGCTTCATTGTTGTTGTTGGGGGCTACCAGTGCGAGGGCTACGAAGACGGCTTATATGGCCTGAACGGTGTGCTCGGAGCATCCTGAGGCCGGGGCAGTTGGCTGACTGATGGTGCCAACTGCCGTGATGGTGTTAACTAGCTCGATGGGAGAGGCCTAAGGCTGAAGGCGTCAGGGACGGCACGCCCTTGGGCCAGCGTTTAACATGCCGTTGGCGCTACCATCTCGACTGTCCTCTCCGTATGGCACCTGTCCGGCCGCAAAGTGGACGGCATGGATGCCGAGATGGAGCTTTGGTCAGGGCAGATCAGGCGTTTGGGTCAATTGAGCATGCTGTCACATCAAGGGATACCGGTGAATGGAGCGAGGACCGCCGTTGTGCTCCGAAGGATGCGGAGCGGTGGCCTCTAGAGAACTGTGAGGTCGGGGGAGGTGTGGCTGGCTTGTGGCCGGATCTCATCTGCTTGGGAGGTGGGTAACGCGGTGAGGCCTTGGGTTGAGGTGACCGCTCACTGCACGGTTCACCCAACCAAGGCGCAGGCGGTGTAGGCAACCTCCGCCCCTTCCTCGCCCACAGTAGTGTTCACACGGGTGGAGGTGGAGGTCGTCCGCGGTCCCAGCCCGCCTTTTGTCGGCCATCCACCCTCCTACACCTCCGAGCCCTCGTTCCAGCCGAGACTTTGCCTCGTCGCATCGTCAACTTGCACACAATGCCCACAGTCGACCCCGGCGCCCTCATCCTCGTCACCGGTGCCTCAGGCTTCCTGGGGCGCTACATCGTCTCCGCCCTCCTCGACGCGGGCTACCGCGTCCGAATAACCGCCCGCTCCGCCAGCAAGATCGACGCGACGCGCGCCCTGTTCCCCTCCATCGAGGGCGCAGTCGTGCCGGACATGGTCGAGCGCGGAGCGTATGACCGCGCGGCAGACGGCGTCGAGGGGGTGGTGCACGCGGCCTCCCCGCTCGACGGGGTGTTCGCGGGCGATCCGGAGGCGTACATCGGCCCCGCCGTGGCCGGGGTGCAGAATCTGGCCGCGGCCGTGGCCAAGAGTGGCCTGAAGCGCTGGGTGCAGATCTCCTCCATTGCGGCGGTGGACGACGCGTGCGTGCCCGGCACGGTGCTCGACGAGACCAGTGAGTCGATCCCGAGCGCGCTGACGTAGTGTGGAACGACGCGGCGGTGCAAGCCTGTGAAAGGCTCGGGGTGCGCGCCGACCCGTGGGACAAGTACGGCGCGTCCAAGACGCTGGCGGAGCGCGCATTCTGGGAGCTCGAGGTGCCGTACGACCGCGTGTCGCTTAACCCGAGCCTGATCCTCGCGCCGCCGCGGGGGGCGAGCGTCTCTGTTGGTGAGACCGATCCACTGGCGGAGCTGACGTAGCGCTCGGACTCAAGAAGTGGCTGCAGCCTGTGCCCGAGGAGACGCTGTATGAGAAGACGAGCTCGAACGTTGTCGACGCACGGGATGGTGCGTCCGGAGAGGAGTGGGCTGATCCCAGTCGCGAGGGCGTGCGTCCTGGCACTGCAGACGGCTGGGGCCGCGCGGGAGCGGCTCATCCTCTCCGCGGCGCCGCTGTTCGGGAACGACGTCGCGCTTGCTGCGGAGGCGGTGGGGGTTGCGGGCCTCACGAGGGGCAACCCCGATCCCGCGTTCCGCGAGGCCCTGCTGCCCCGCATGCACCAGTACGACGGGAGCCGGGCGGAGCGGGTGCTCGGCTTCTCTTATCGCAGCAAAGACGAGACGCTGCGCGACACGGTGGCTGCCGTCGCCGGCAAGTAACGGCGTCATGGGCCCATATACATGCATTAGAGTACATCTGTCCCGAGCTACGTGAGGGAATAGTGCTGCTATCACGGAGTGGAGACGGCGGGACGGATGTCGGAAGGAGCGACATCCGCAACTCGCACCGCACAAGCGCTTATCGGCTTCCGGCCCTACGACGGGTAATCCGGGGCGAGGAAGAGCGAGTCGATCGTCCACCCCGACATGGGCGTCTGCGCGTTGACGGCGGCATCGAACGCCTCGTACAGAACCCCGAGCGTGCTCTGGTCGAGCATCCCGGGGCCTTCGTAGAATGAGTCGCTGACGGCGGGCGTGGGCGGCGGAACAACGGGCAGGGCGAGCGCGTTGGCGACCTGCAGGATCTTGCGGCGCGCCTCGCTCGCCTGCGTCCGCCACCTTACTTCCATGAGCCCGATCATCCACAGCGCCTGGCCAAGCGCCGTCTCCGCCTCGGCCTTGGTGAGCTCAAAGCGCCAGTGCGCGATGATGACAATGTGCGCGCACGTCACCAGGTGCCGGAGGTGCAGCCAGATGAGGTTGTACTCGTGCCGCAGGTACATCTCGTAGTAGCAGGCGAGGATCTTGAGTGCCGAGCGGGAGAGGACCGCGAGAGAGCTCATCGAGAGCCGCGAGTCGTTCAGCGTCACTGCTCGGACGGTCAGGCGTCCCCTGATGTCAGCCACAAAGGTACCCAACACAGCTCACCAGTCCCAGAGCACGCCCAAGAATGGGTCCGTCACCTTGTTCCCCGTCGTACGCCCCTGCGAGACCCAGGTCGCGCACCAGGTGTCCCATCGGTCCTCAATGCGCAGGAGCCAGTCTAGGGAGAGCCGTGCGTTGCGCGAGTCGTGCAGGTTCATCATGAGCTGCGTGTTGAGCACGAGCAGCTCCATCAGGCTGCGGCGGGGGACGAGGATGACGTCCACGTCTTCGGGCACGGGGCGTGACCGGAAGGTCATGTTCTCGAACTCTCCTGGGCGGATGATTGGTGGCCGCCCCGTCAGGGCAGTGGTCCAGCTGCTGTCAGCTCATCGCAGTCAGTCGCAAGCTGATCACTCACTAGTGGGAGTAGAGGACCTGGACGAACATGAGGTCGGCGCGGTCGGCGGGCGAGTAGGCGGCGCTCCCCTGGTCCTGGTGGATGCCGAGCTCCTTGGCCTGCGAGATCATCCACGACACGATCTCGCGGCTGGTCTCGGACGTGCACGCGATCGTGGAGTAGTACCAGAGCCCGGAGAGGGTGTCTGAGGTCAGCTGGAATGCAGGGCACGAAGCTGACTCACGGAGCGAGGTGAAGCTCGCGCTCCCCCACTTGTCGAGGACGCTGACCGCGTGTCGGAAGTACGGCACGTCCGTCCGCTCGTTGTCGGGCACGTCGCGTGCGTGCCGCTGGTCCCCGAACGTCCGGAGGCGGTTGTACCCCAGCGCGAGGCACGAGTACATGAGCGCGGTCTGGTCGGGCGACAGCGTGTGCGGCGCGGAGAGATAGCGCTCGAAGAGGGAGAGCACGCGCGGCGCCGTCATGTAGCTGCAGAACGGGAGCATGTGGTCGCAGAACGTCTGCATGGCCTTGGCGGCCGAGGGCGGGAGCAGGGTCGGCAGGTCGGGCAGCGGCGTGAGGAGGTTGCAGTCTGGGTGGGTCGGCGCCTCCTCGAGGGCGAGGGAGACGGCGTCGCCCGTCTGCGCAGAGTACAGGCGCTCGAGCTCCTCGTCGATGAGCCGCAGGAAGCTCGTGCGCTGCGGGTACGTCGAGCCCTCGATGGGGGCGCTCGTGGCCTGCTGCGAGCGCCGGCGGCGCATCGGGCGCGGCTTGTCGCGCACGAGGCAGTCGGGGAGGCCGGCGTCGCGGCACGCCTGGCAGGGGTAGGGGGGCTGGCACTTTTTGCGGCGCGCGCGGCAGTTTTCGCAGGCGCGCGCGATGCGCGTGCGCGGGACCTTGGCGGGGGGCTGATCGTCGTCGCTGGACATGAGTTGATGGAGTGTGTGAGAGAGGTGTGATGGGAGAACGGAAGTGGAGATGAGTCAGGTGGGCGGCAATCACTGTAAATTGGTCCCGGCTGTTTGGTGCGGGATGGAGCTCCACCCACCACAACGTCCACTGCCGCCGGCACACCTCCCCCTCTCCCCCATCCCTCTCCCTTCCACCCGCAATGCATGCGCTAGGGCCGCTGCTCGCCATCGCCGCGGCTGTGCTCGCCGTCGGCGTAGAACCGGCGCTGATGGTGATCGGGCTGCGTCTATTTTCTCTCGATGCCGCAATCGGTTTTCCCGAGTGTGATCCGCGATGAGCGCTCCTCGGCGCCGATCCGGCCGCCGCAGGACACGCGTTTGCTCATCTGCATCGCCGGTCTTGTGCGCTGCTCTCAGCTCTGCACTCACTCCTATCACTCCATGACCCGACACCACGCATTTGTGGAGCTTCGACGCGAAGACTATTCGGCGATCTTATCAGCCAAGAGTGGGGTTGGCGTTGGGCGCTGGATCTGGTCGCATGCTCGGATGCTCGGAGAAACGAGTAAACCTTGATGCAATGCATGCCTGCAGCATGGAGCTTGCATTCTGCTCCAACAGTTGAGCGGTGGTGGCTGCCCACACGGTCAGCGGCAGCTGCAGGCTGGCAAAAGCAACCAGGCAGCAGACAGCGATGGAGTGTCAGTGGTCAGGCTCAAGCCGCATGGCGTCATGCTGACCCCCTTGGCATGACGTCACATCATACCGCCATCAACCCACGCCACATCTCACTCGAGATCCCTGGTAGTCAGAAGGTGCTAGCTGCAACCGGCTCGCGTGGAATGCATGCTGCACGCACGCGCAGATGCACATCAGCATTAGCGTCGCTACAACTACACTGCTACGTAACTGCCCAGCTACTAGTACAACTCATCGGTGCGTCCCCGACAGCATCGGCCGTGGGCCGATCGCTGCGTGTCTCGTGCCGTGCACCCTGCACCCTACTGCGCCATGCGCTTCTTGAGGATCCTGTCCAGACTCCGCTCGAGCTTATTGGCGAGGTTGGCGTACTGGTTCTTCTCGCCATTGTACTGCCGGCAGTTGGCAAAGATGAGCCTCGCGTCGGCCACAAAGTCGTCCATGCTGTTGTAGTGGTTGTTCTCTAACTTGTGCTCCATCTTGCTCAGATCTGGCGTCAGCAGCTACTTGGTAACGAGCACATACCCATCGGCGTGGCAATGACGTTGTAGTAGTCGACGACGACGCTGCCGTCGACGGGCTTGACGAAGGGCCAGCTGCTGGGGTCGTTCTGCAGATCGTTGAGGATCTGCTGCATCACCGCGAAGTGCGGGTTGCGCTTGGGCTGGCGCATGCTGCTGTTAGCGATGGTTGTTGGGGTTGCTCACATCTCGTCTAAATCCGGGTTCCAGCCGCTCTCGGCAAGCCCCGGGATATCCTCCTTCGCCAGCGTGATGCTCCCCGGCTTGGACTCCTTGAACACCTTGAGCCCAGAGCGCACGACGTGGCTCTGCGAGATCTGCCGGATCTTGGCGGCCACCGCGGCCTTCTGGTCGGCCAGCATCTGGTTCACCTCGGCGTAGACGACCTTGGGCAGCATCGTGCACTGCATGATCGTGCCGCCCTCGTAGTCCTTGATGTACCCGACCCACTGCTTGCGCGGGTACGTGATCTCCTTCTTGAACCCCTGCTTCTTGAAGTACCCGACGGCGTAGTTGTCGGCGTACGTCAGGAACGTGGTGACCGTCGGGTGGTGCTTGCGCACATGGTCCTTGAGCGCGTTCATGACGTGCGAGCCGTAGCCCTTGACCTGCTCCGAGCTGTCGACGGCGCAGAACACAATCTCGGCAAACCCTTGCCGCTCGAATGGCCGGTAGCAGATGCCACCGACGACGCGGTAGCCGTACTTGACGATCGCGAGGGTGATGTGGTTGGGGTCGAGCACTAAACGCGCAATGTACTCTCTCGGCATCTTGGGCAGCTGCTTCATGAACAGGTTCTTGGCGCCGACGAGCAGGATCCACTGGACGTGGTCCGGCGTCCCGCGCGACGACGCGACCATCATCCGGATCTCGTTGTTCATCTGCTCTTGTGCGGCGGGGCGTAATGGCAGGATCGGTAACTCCCAGTTCCGCCACATGTTGACGTCGACGTGGGCCTTCTCCTCGTCGCCTTCGTCGCCCGCCGCGCGCGCGATCGCCTTGTCCTCCCGCTGTCGTTCCTTCTCCTTGAGCTCGGCACGGCGCCGGCGTTCTCGATCGTCTAACTCGGGCCGGCGAGCCGCCAGCGGCGT
>JAMALN010000066.1:11143-74613 GCA_023630115.1 Cutaneotrichosporon sp. PK4640 | reverse complement strand
TTGAGCGCTTCGGCGTTGGGGTTGGGCTCGCGCTTCGGCTTGGGCGACCCAGGTGGTGTTGTGGACTTGACCTCGGTTTCGGCCTCAGCCTTACTTTCACCCCCCATCGCGATGTCGTCGTCTCCATCCTTGGCCTCGGCCCCCTCGCCCTCCGCCTTGCTCTTGCCGTCCGTCCCTTCGGCGTCCTTCGCGCCGCTGCCGTTGCCGCTACCCTCGCCCTCCTTGGCCTTGGCCTCGGCCTTGGCGTCCTCGGCGCACTCGTCCAGCCACTCGCCAACAGTCGGATCGACAGTTGTGTGGATGATGGTCTGGTCAAGATCGACGATGAGAGACAGCTTCCTCGCCTTGAGAAGCCCATCACGCGTCTGTGTCTCGAGCCGCTTGGCTTCCTGCTGTCAGCTTAACTCTTCAACATCCAGGCTCACGCTGGCGGACACCGTGACACCCGATGCGTCATGCGCCATCTCAAAGCTGCCTGGGTATCGTGATGGGCCGGCCTCGTTCTCGGGCCTTGACATGTAGTCGTCGCTATAGTCAGCACTCGCTCCTCAAGCCACCCACTTGGTGATGTTTGCCCCGCACACGCCGCACATCCCGTTAAACTGCACCGGGTGGGTGCACGGCTGCTCTATCCTCACAACTGGCTTGCTGCCGTCAGCGCATTCGGTCATTGGACGCACCTCGCGTGCCGCCTTTCAAACGTTGCGCCAGGCTTGACCACCGAGTCCCAGCGCTTGACCTCGCCGTCGATGGGGCTCTCCCAGCTCCCAACCATGTCATTCTGGCGCAGTTTGGCGGGGGCCTCCTTTCCCTCTCGGTCCATCTTGTCGAGCTCCTTGCGTCGCGTTGCCGACATGAACGAGTACTCGAGCATCCTGTCGCCGCGGCGGACCTGTGTTCCCTTGTCGACAGAGATGCGGGTAATGGTAATGGGGTAGGGGAGGTCCCCCGGGAGTTTGAGAGGGGTGAGATCGCTCATGTTGAGTTGAGAGATGGAGTAGGAGGATGGATGATGGAGAGAAGGGCGGAGGAGAGAGATCGAGAGAGAAGACAATCGAGAATGACGCTACTCGCTAGTATTGTACCTGTGGTCGGGTGGCTCGAGGGTGTGTGCCTTCCCTCCACAACTTCCAGCCACGTGGTTTCCCTGTTACGTAACCTATACTTTCAGCGCATGAGTGACGAACGCGAGTTGTCTTCATCCACCACCACCGCACGAGTCCCACTTCTCAACAACAACCTTCCTCCCACCTCTTGAACTCGTCTCCTCGTCACTCTTTCAGACAACATGGGAGAAGGAAATGCGCCCAACGGCGCATCCGCCGACTATGAGCGCTTCCTGCAGCTGCTCGCAGCCGCCGCGCACCCCGAGAGCTCCAACCTTCCCTCCGAAGAGCTCGCCCAGTCACTCGGTATCCAGGGCCTCCCCACCCCCTCCGAAGCAATCAAGCAGCTCGAGTCCGACGTTCTATCCCCTCCCAAGGACCTCTCCGAGGACCTGTGGCGCTGGCAGGTCCCCCTCCCCACGCAGGTCCCTCTCCCTCCCCTCACTCTCGCCCCACTGCCTGCGACGCACACCGTCGCCCCCACATTCCGCGGCATCGACGGCACGTTCACGCACTGGCGCGACGCGCTCGCGCCCAAGCAGCCGCTTCACCCCAACCTCTCGAGCTCGATGCAGCGCGAGCCGGGCGCGCTCAAGAACTTTGTGCGCGGCAAGAGCACAAACGCGCCCTTCCTTCCGGGTGGCCTGGAGCCAGCCGTGGCATTCGAGGACGCCGAGGAAGACCTACCTGAGGAGGAGGGGTGGAAGACGCGCGCACCGGGATTTAAGCGCGGTCTCCAGCTCGACGGAGGTGGGTTACTTGTGCCGACGTTTACTAACTCATTCAGCGGATGACTTCCTCGCCGAGATGCTGGGGCAGCAGTCGATGACGACCAAGGCGCGGAGGCGAAAGCGCGGCGGTGACGAATCCCCGACACTCGAGGTGAGCTGTGACCTTGGCCGGCAAGCTGACAGTCAGGTCTCGCGACTGGGCGACGACGACATCCCGACACCGGACGGTGAGGAGCGCCTCGGCGCACCTTCCTCGCGCAAGAATGTGGACGACCTGCTGCCAGTTGGCGTAAGCGCCTCTTGGTTATCACAGCTAACAATACAGCGCCTGCCTGCACCACCACCACCGCGCCGGAATCTCGTCAAGGCGGCGGAGAAGAAGGAATGGGCTCACGTCGTCGACGTCAACCAGGAGCTCGTCAACGTGAGCTCCTGTGAGAAGAACCAGCTGACAACAGTTCCGCGAGCTTGTTCCCGAGATGGCACGAGAGTACCCCTTCGAGCTCGACAACTTCCAGAAGGAGGCCGTGTACCGTCTCGAGATGGGCGACTCGGTCTTCGTCGCTGCGCACACGTCCGCTGGTAAGACGGTGGTGGCCGAGTACGCCATCGCTCTGGCTGCCAAGCACATGACCCGGTGAGCCCCAGTTTACCCAACGAAGCTAACGTAAAGTGCCATCTACACTTCGCCCATCAAAGCACTGTCGAACCAGAAGTTCCGCGACTTCAAGACGACGTTCGACCCGTCAACTGTGGGCATTCTCACAGGAGACGTACAGATCAACTCAGAGGGTAGCTGCTTAATCGTGAGATGACAAGTGCCTCGTCAAGACCTAACAACAGATGACGACCGAGATTCTGCGCAGTATGCTCTACAAGGGCGCCGACTTGATCCGCGACGTCGAATTCGTCATCTTCGACGAGGTGCACTACGTCAACGACGCTGAGGTGAGCCTCGAGAGTTCCACGCGAGCTGACATCAGCGTGGTGTCGTCTGGGAGGAGGTCATCATCATGTTGCCCGAGCACGTCAACATTATCCTCCTCTCTGCCACTGTGCCGAATACGAAGGAGTTCGCAGACTGGGTCGGGTAAGCTCTTCATTCTCGTGTGTCGTCGCTAAATGGGTCAGGCGGACGAAGAAGAAGAACATCTACGTCATCTCCACTCCGATGCGCCCCGTCCCTCTCGAGCACTTCCTCTGGGCCGGCAAGGAGCTGCACAAGATCGTCGACTCTAAGAGCCAGTTCCTTGGCTCTGGGTGAGTCGCTGAGGCCCGGCGGGAACTGACGTACAGCTACAAGAGCGCTGGCGACGCCCTGCGGCGGAAGCAGGACAAGGAGCGCGAGGCTGCTGGCCTTCCTCCCCTCACCCGCACTGGTGGGCGAGGAGGAGCGCCGACCAAGGCACGCGACCTGCCCACCGGCAAGTCAGCCCCGTTCACACGCATCGGTGGTGGACGCACCCACTCAAACCGTGGTGGTGGCCAGGGCGCTCCCGCTCCAGCTCAACGAGGTGGAGGCGGAGGCGGGGGTGGCGGCCGTCGTCCCGGTCGTGGACAGCTCGACCAGAACATCTGGACGCACCTCATCGCCCATCTGCGGAAGAACCATCTTCTTCCCGTCGTCAACTTCGTCTTCAGCAAGAAGCGCTGCGAGGAGTACGCTGGGACATTGTCAAGCACCGACCTGTGTGATGCGAAGGAGAAGAGCGAAGTGCACATTGTGTGGGAGCGCGCGCTGCAGCGTTTAAAGGGTGAGCGCGCAACGCATACTCGTCAACTGACATCGCAGGATCAGACCGCACTCTGCCTCAGATTCTCCGCATGCGCGAGCTTCTCAGCCGCGGTATCGGCGTGCACCACAGTGGATTACTGCCCCTCGTGAAAGGCAAGCCCACCTTCCTTGCTCTCACTGACGCCCAGAGGTGGTGGAGATCCTCTTCGCGCGCGGCCTCGTCAAGGTCCTCTTCGCGACCGAGACGTTCGCCATGGGCGTTAACATGCCTGCGAAGAGCGTCGTCTTCTCGGGCATCCGGAAGCACGATGGCACTGGGTTCCGCAACCTGCTCCCCGGAGAGTACACCCAGATGGCCGGCCGTGCTGGTCGTCGTGGTCTCGACACCACGGGTACGGTCATCATCCTCAGCGGCGGCGACGAACTACCCGGTGTGAGTGCTGAGCTGTATTGTTTCGGAGCGCAGCTGACAGACTAAGCTCAAGGAGTTGCAGGAGATGATGCTCGGTGTGCCCAACCGCCTCACCTCGCAGTTCCGCCTGACGTACAACATGATCCTCAACCTACTGCGTGTCGAAGCGCTCAAGGTCGAGGAGATGATCAAGCGCTCGTTCTCCGAGAACGCCGCGCAGAAGCTCGCGCCCGAGCAGCAGAAGCAGGTCGAGCAGGTGAGCTAGCAAGGAGGATTCTGCAGCTGACCCCAGACGGAGAAGCTCCTCGCGAAGCTGCCGAACGTCGAGTGCGACATCTGCAGTGCCGACATCAGCGCCTTCTACGACCTCTCAGCCGAGGTGGTGCGCTTGAACGCTCAGGTAATGAGCCAGGCAGCCTGGGCTTCGGGCAAACAGCTCATTCCCGGCCGTATCGTGCTCCTCCGCGACGGGCACTACTCCGGCAACGTCGCCGTCATCTTGCGGAACGCTCCATCGATTGTGCAGGAGGGCGTCAAGCGCGACACCCGCGCATTCTGGGTGCTCGCGCTCGTTACCAAGGGCCAGAAGAGCAAGCGCGAGGACATCAAGGACTCGGAGGTGACGCCACGCTGGCCACCAACCCTGCCGAAGAGTATCGATAACCCCCAGTGGGAGCTCGCGACGGTTGACTCGGCGTCGGTGGCCTTCGTGACCAGCCGTCTCCTCAAGACGGACGTCATCTCCATCTTAGACAAGCGCTCCAAGGACGTCTCACACAAGACGATGGGGGAGCTCGTCAAGATCCAGGCCCAGCTTGCATCCGGCGATTCGTTTGAGGAGTTCGACTGGTCGCGCCTGTCCAAGCTCGAGTTCCAGGACCTTCTGAGACAGCGCATCGCGCTCACTGACCGTATTTCGAAGCTCGGCTGCCAGCTGTGCAAGGACTTTGAGGACCACGTATGTTCAGTGTCTGGACCCTTGGCTGACAGCAGTACGAGACCATCCACGAGCGCAAGCAGGTGGAGAACAGCCTCAAGGCATTGCAACTCGCGCTGTCGGACCAGAACCTCGAGCTCCTGCCCGACTACAACTCGCGCATAGAGGTGCTCAAGGAGCTGCAGTTCATCGACGAGAACGCGACCGTGCTGCTCAAGGGCCGCGTGGCGTGTGAGATCAACTCCGCGCACGAGCTCATTCTTACCGAGCTGATTCTCGACAATGTGCTGGCGGACTTTGCGCCCGAGGAGGCCGTCGCTCTGCTCTCCGTCTTCGTGTTTGTGGAGAAGACCGAGTCACAGCCACAGATTCCAGCCAAGATTGCCCAGGGCCTCGACATCGTCTACGCCATCGCGGACAAGGTAGAGAATACTCAGCTGCGCCAACACGTCGCGTTCGAGGACTTCCGCGAGAAGTTTAAGCCTGGTCTTGTCGAGGTCGTGTACGAGTGGGCCCGTGGAATGGTAAGCTGAAACTCCTTGTTCATCAGCTGACCGCAGCCATTCTCTGAGATCACTAACCTCACGGACGTGCCCGAGGGCAGTATTGTGCGCATCATTACGCGCCTCGACGAAACGTGTCGCGAGGTTCGCGACGCCGCGCGCGTCATCGGCGACGCGGACCTGTACCAGAAGATGGAGGCCGCACAGGCGCTGATCAAGCGTGACAGTGAGTCCTGTGATCGCGGCGAGGCTGACTTCTCCCAGTTGTGTTTGCGGCCAGCTTGTATCTCTAGACATACTACACGGAGCAAGATGCATTGTTCATTGCATGGCCATGGGTCGTCGTGTGTCGACCAGCCAACTCTATTTTTGATGCTGACTACTGGCTATGCGTAAATCCTCGCGGGGTTCTTGACCATCATATTGTTGAACAGCTCGTCGCCCAGCCACTTGCGCAGGAGCGAGATCCAGTGCGGCATGTCTTCCTGGCGGAAGGTGACCTCGGTCTCTCCCCGCTCCTTGCTGGCCTTGATCTCCTCGGGCGTGGGCACGAACGGCCAGTCCGACGCCCAGACGATCCGCTCCGGCGCAGCCTTGGCGACCGCCTTGACGAGCCCCTCGAGCGCCTCGTACTTGTCGGTTAGGCGGTACGGCGCGCTGAGCTTGATGTACGTGTTCTTGCGCGAGAGGAGGGCGAGCACGGCCTCGACGTGCGGGAGCTTGTGGCATTCCTCGGCCGAGGGGGTCTGGGGCGGGTCCTCCGCCCACGGGCCAGGGAGGAAGCCGAGGTGGTCGATCATGAGGATCTGGTCGGGCAGCTTGTCGACGACGGCGAGGAGCTGGGGTTAGCGGGCTCGCCGCAGGAACTCACCTCGTCCCACACATGCGGCGTCGGCGCCTCCTGCACGGCCACCGTCCACCGCTTAACTCCCGCCTCGCTGAGGCGCTCCATGATCCCCCGAATCTCAGCGACCTTCTCCTTCGCCCCTCCGGGCTTGGTGATCGCCCGCACGCCGCGCACCCCCTCCCGGTGAAGGTGGAGGATGTCCTCCTTCCCCATCGTGTCCTGGAGGAGCACGAGGGCGCGGCGCTCGCCCGCCCCGCTCCCGCCGACCCACTGCTCGAGAGTTGAGAGATCGGCGAGGGCGAAGCTGTGCGCGAGCACACGGTTCGGCGTGCCCAGCTGCGCGTGGAAGCGCTCGTCCTCGGAAAAGGGGATGCGCGGGGGGATGAAGGGCGGGTTCTCGCGCAGCGACGCCGAGGTGGGGAAGATGTGGAAGTGCGTGTCCCACGAGCCGCGGGGGAGCGGGGGGGTGCAGCGCACGGGGGAGGGGGCGTAGGGCATCGCGAGCTTGGGTGGAAGGAGGGGGAGAGGAGAGGGGAGATAGGAGATGCGAAGGACGGGTTGTGAGAGGTCGATGGAGGTGGGCGGGCTGGGCTGGGCGGGGCACGAGAATGTCGCGTGCAATGACGGCAAGTCACGGTATGTGGAGCGGCCCGATGTCGGTCCGGAAGTGGACCGGTCCGCACAAGGCCGAATCGCGATGCTCCGATGCCACCCACCTACCTACCATCCAGCAACTATCGTCGACGCAGATTGCAGCTGGCACATCGTTCATACCCTCTGCGAGTTGAGGGCGGTGTGGATGCCATTCCCGAGGCGAAGGACAAAGAAGGGCGAGGGCAAACCCCGCCCGCCGCCTCGTGTGCTGGCTGGCAAAAGAGAAGCCTCGTGTGGGGCTCAAACCCACGACCGAATGATCAACCAGCTAAAGCTGCAATTAAGAGTCATTTAATCTACCGACTGATATAACGAGGCGATACAGACTTGTTGAATGTTTCAGACGCTAGTGTTTATTTGTAGTGCCATCCCGCAGACGGCCATCGAGAATGACGTCTCGACGCCTCGCAAACGCACACCACTGTCCCGCAGGTCCCTTCTCGCCAGAACGCACAATAGCCCACCCACTGACAACCTGACAGCTAGACAATAGGCACAAGAATTCAACCAAAGCCCAAAAGAATCTACGGTGTCAAGAATATCAACAAGATGGGTATAATGGGTATCGATGTCTAACTGGCGTATCGCCCTCACGCGTACTTATTCTTCGCGGCGTCAAACCACTCGCCAAACTCGTTGCGCGTGGGCTGGAGGGCATACTCGAGCCCGAAGCCCACGCACCCCACCTCGCGGTTGTACTCGTCCTTGGTGGGGAACGCGATGCGCCCCTCGACGGCCCCCCACATCTCGGGGCCAAACTTCGACTTGACGCGCTGGACGAACGCGAGCTCGAACGGGTTGTCGTTCCCCGACAGCCAGTGCGGCTGGAGCGCGCTGAGCGCCGGCACGATCGTGTACTTGGTGCGCGTGTGGGGCAGGTGGGCCGCGATCGAGTCGGCGAGCATGTCGAAGAAGTTGCGGAACCACAGGCTGCCGCGGATGGCGCCGTCCGCCGCGCTGTACGGGATCCAGGGTTGGCCACGCGCGACGTACAGCGCCACCTCGACGTTGCCGATCTCGCCGATGATCTGGGCGTCGGGGGGGATCTGGAGGCCGCTGTCGATGATGTGGATCACGAGCTCGTCGAGTGCGGGGAGGTGCCACAGGCTGGTGGTCGTGTGCGCGAGGCGGTCGGTGTGGTCGGTGTATATGGCGTACGTGAGGCGGCGGGCGCCGCCGGGCACGAGGGGTGCGGGGAGGGTCACGCGCTCGAGGGAGCCGCGGATGCGCTCGACGTGCGTGAACGTCGTCTCGGGGCCCCACTCGCCAGGGGAGGGGAGGACGCCACGCGTGAGGCGGAGGTAGGGGATGACGTCGCGCGGGGGGGGCGGCAGCAGACCGGGGGGGAAGGAGGGGACCGGCGTGGGCAGGGCCGGCGACGAGGCAACGCGCTGGGGCAGCTGGTCGAGGCGCTTGGGCGCGCGCTTGCCCCACTTGGCCTTGAACGAGGGGCCGGGCTTGATCTCGAGGTCGAGGAAGTTGCTCATGTAGGCAAAGCCGGCTGCGCCAGCGATGGCCTTCTTCTTCGTCCACTCCGGGGCAAAGCAGGCGGGGTGGAGGGGCGAGGGGACCTCGACGAAGAGGGACTTGGGCTTGAGCTTCTTCGGCTGCGCACGAGGCTGGGGACGCGTGAAGGAGTAAAAGTCGTCCTCGGTAGCGGCGAAGGGGTCCGGCTGCACGATGTGCGCCATCGTGGTTGGCACGATGTCGCCAACAGCCAGTCCCTTGGGGAGCTGGCTCACCATGAGCTGGCTCGCCTTGAGGGGCTGGCTCGCCTTAGGAGGCTGGCTCGCCTTAGGAGGCTGGCTCGCCTTAGAGGGTTGGCTCTTCTTGGGTGCATGAATGGTGGCGCGCGGCTTACGGGTCCACTTGCGCTCCAGGGGCTTGGGCTGGCGCATGGCTGGGAAGAAGTCGTCCTCGGTGACGGCCCACGGGTCGACCACCTTGGTCTCGACCGCCGGCGCCTGGGCGATGACGTTCTCCTTCTCGTTGTCCTCCTCCTCGCCGTCGAAGTGCGGCTTGTCGCTGGCCGAGGCGACCTTGGCGTCGACGCTCTTGGACTCGGGAGGCGTGATCGGGCCGCGGCTGGCGGTGCTGCTCCCAGAGTTGGGCGGATCGGTTGCGCGCTTGGACTTCTCGCCTGGCACCTTGAAGTAGTCGCGCGCGTTGACACGCTTGGTCTTGGGCTTGGCGACCAGGAGCTCGGTGGCAGTGTTGACAAAGGCGTCGGCAGGCTGAGCCTGGGCCTCCTGCGTCTGCTCGATGGGGTCGACGGCGGCCTTGTCACCCTCGGGCGAGAGGCGCTGGGACTCGATGACGGAAGCGGCCTCGTCGTCGATCTCCTCGATGGTGGCGGTGAGCCCAAGCTCATTCATGGACGAGGTGAGAGGAGTGCCTGCGGTGACCTCAGCCTCTGCAGGTCCGAAGGTAAGAGCGTGGTGCTTGTGAGAGAGCGAGGTACTGGTGCCGTGGTTGGGTGACTGGACCATCGGGTCGGTGGCGGTGGCGTGTTTGTTCCACTTGGTGGCGCCACTCCACAAGACCAGAGCGGAGGATGACAAGGATGTTATGGCAGGCGTGACGGTAGAAGCATGCTGGGCGGCGGGGATGTGCCACTCGGCGGTGCTAGCGGGTGCAAGAAGGGTGGAGATGGCTTGGAGAGTGTAGAACGGGTGGCAAGCCTCGAACTCCTTGGTGGCAGTGACTGACATCAGCGTCGCCACCCTGAGCCACTCACCAATGACGGCGGTCCTGATGATCCGCGCCACGCTGCTAATCACGAGGGCCTTGCTCACGGCGTGGCTCGAGTGAACTGCCGTGGCGTCGCCAGCACCCGCGTTCTCATGGGTGGCGACCTTGTTGACCTTGACCTTGACCTTAACCTTGTTGACCTTCGTGAGGGCGGTGATCGTGTTCAGGTCAATACTGGGGTCGGCTCTAAACAACAGCTGGTTGGCGTACCGGTTGAAGGTCTGGGTCTTTGTCCCCTGCTGGTGCTCGCCAATGTTGTGGTTGGGGAGAGGAAGCTCCTTGAGAGTCGGGCCGCAGGCGCGGGCGACCACCCCCACCACCGCCAGCAGAAGGGCAAACTTGATGCTGTCGACGAGCAGAGCAGCGAACAGGGCGAGAAGCATGCTAAAGCAGGCGAAGGAGAGCAGGACGACAAGGAGAGCCGCCATGGCGAGGAGGGCGTGTTTACCCAGCATGGATGGGGTCATGCTGAGATGAGAGAGTGTGTAAGAAAGAGGATGGGGATGTGTGGAGTGCGAGTCCTTATGGAGCGAGTGTTTGGTGACTGTGTGTGTGTGTGATGCCTCGTGGCGGGGGAGGGACTTCACCTCCCACTCAGACCTCGCAGTGGTGTGATGGCGCGACTGGGGCGAGCGATCGTGCTGTGCTCTCGCGCTGTGTCTCGCGCGGTTTCACTGATGCATGAGCAACGTTTTTGCTGATTGTTCTGCTACTCCATCTCTTCTATCGTTAGCTCATGAAGCATGTATCTTGCTTTGTGCCACACCCAAGAACGAGTGAATCGGCCAGGTCCGAGAGTGGATCACCTCCACCTCGTCCAAGTGTGGGGACCCGGTTGTCCCACTCTTGTCATAGCCGATGACGTTCCCGCCCATAAGTATGGCTCGAAGTTCAGCCATCGCCGCGCCCACGTTCTCTCCTCATCCCACTCCCTCATCCATCATGGAGCCACCGAAGGACTACGGCGGCCTGGGCCGCGCCATCCAAGGGCAGATCTACACCCAAGGCGCGGTGGGCATCAAGCCCAAGGTTCCCACCGACCCGCTGGCGCTCGCCTTCGCCGCGTCGAACAAGATGACCCCCGAGGCGTACTGGTACGTTGCGGGCAGCGCGGGCATGCAGCGCACGGCCGAGGCCAACGTCACCGCCTTCGAGCGGTACCAGATCGTGCCGCGCATGCTGCGCGACGTGCGCGAGCGCTCCACGGCCAGCAACGTCCTGGGCACGCACCTGGCTGCGCCCGTCCTCTTCGCGCCGATCGGCGTGCTCGAGATGGCGCACTCCCAGGCCGAGGTTGCCGTCGCCAAGGCCGCGGCGTCCCTCGGCGTCCCCATGGTCATCTCGACCCAGGGGTCGCGCCCGATGGAGGAGACGTCCGCGAGCCTCGGCCCCGCGCCCATGTGGTACCAGCTGTACTGGAGCGGCAACAACGACCTGATGCGCTCGCTCGTCACGCGCGCCGAGAAGGCCGGCGCCAAGGCCATCGTTGTGACCCTCGACACGCACGCCATCGGCTGGCGCACGCGCGACCTCGACCTCGGCTTCCTCCCCTTCGCCAAGGGCATGGGGCTGGCGCAGTACTTCTCCGACCCCGTGTTCCTCGAGCTGGTCAAGCAGCGCGTCGAGAACCCGCCGCCCAAGGACCTGTCGCTGCCCACCCCGCGCCCGACGCTCGCCGCCCTCGGCACGCTCTGGTCCCAGGCCGCCCACTATCCCGGCAACACGGTGAGCAACCTGCTCTCGGGCTACCCGCGCGCGGCTGTCGAAACGTTCCTCGACGTCTTCCCCTGCTCCGGCCTCAAGTGGACCGACCTCGAGCTGCTCAAGAGCATCACCAAGCTCCCAATCATCCTCAAGGGCATCCAGACCGCGAGCGACGCCGAGCTCGCCCTCCGCCACGGCGTCGACGGCATCGTCGTGAGCAACCACGGCGGGCGGCAGGTCGACGGCGCGATCGCCTCGGTCGACGCGCTCGAGGTTGTGGCCCGCGAGCTCGAGGGCCGCATCCCCATCATTTTTGACAGCGGCATCCGCTCCGGCGCGGACGTGTTCAAGGCGCTCGCGCTTGGCGCGAGTGCGGTGTTTGTTGGCCGCCCCTGGCTCTACGGCCTCGCCCTCGATGGCGCGGACGGCGCCAAGGCTGTCATGGAGCGCATCATCGCCGAGCTCGACATCACTATGGCCCTCGCGGGGGTGAAGAACCTGGGCGAGATCAACCGCGACTGCATCCGGCGTGCGGGGGCGGCGAGCGGTGCCAAGCTGTGAGGGCTGGAAAGGGCTGTGCTGGAACCCGGGGTGATGGCATGTGGTTCAGAAGTTGATGGCCAAGGGTGTTGTGCTGGATGCGAGGCCGATGCAAGGCCACTCACCCCAACTCACCCGTCACCGCCGGGACTGATGCACCCACTGAAACAGCCGCTGGGAGGAGTGGAATGCTTGCCCCAACGCAATTGCTCCTCACCCCGAGTAGCCGACGGCATCAGGATGAAGCACTGCCTGGTGCGCTGATGTGACGACCCACACCAACACACCTGATCCCCTCCTCTCGCCCGTGCACCCCCTGATTATCCGTCACCCGAGGGATCCTCGCCACCATGGGATTGAGATCTGCATCTGACGCGGCGAGGCGACGCCTTCTCCAAAGCATTCGCAGCAATGTGGCGCAGATGCGAGTAGCCCCTCATGTCTCACCTCGCAGCTATCCTCGCGCCAAAGCGCCGCATCCTGGGCTTCCCATCACGCCATGCACGCACCGGTTAACAACGTGCCGCGCCGACCTCCACCGGCCCCACGCTCTGGCGCTACGCAAGACCAGCATGTCCACCTCCGACAAGCCGGACCTCCTCAGCCCGGCCGTCCTCCGCCCTTTCAAGCTCCTCTCCGCCCCCAAGCGTGGCAGCGGAGCGAGACCTCGCCTCGTTCTGCCTGCGCGACCGCATCCCCAACGTTACCCAGTTTGCCCGCCTCTGGGACGACCTCGCCGCAGACCCGATCTCGGAGCGCGACCGGCAGCTGTACGCGAGCGCGCCGCTCGAGCTGCGCAGCCGCCTCTTGGAGAGGGAGGAGCGCGCGTTCAAGCAGCTCTACAACGAGAGCATTGCCGCGTACGCCGCGTACGAGGCGCGGAAGCAGAACATCCGCAGCGCGTTCATCTTGGGCATGCGCGAGGCGAACCAGTACACGGCTGCGAACTCTGAGCGCCCCGACACCCAGACCGCCTAGGCCGTGAGGCACGCCCTGGGTGACGAGTTGCAGGCGGTCAGGTTAGCTCTGGCCACGTTTAAGCCTGTCTGTATCCTCATGTGCTAGGTTAGATGCGAGGGTGATGAGAGGCGAGGCAGTGTCCAAGTCCTCGCGTTGTTTCAGGCTGATATGCAGAGACGCACCCATGCTTGTTCGTCAGAGGCGACATGGGATGCATGATTAGCATCCCGGCGCGAAGACAGGCAGCCGCGCACCGGGGTGCGACTGCTCTTTCTCTACATAAGACCCCCTCTGAGGCTGAACCTCACCGACAACCACACCAGACGCAGCTCCCATGGCCACCATACCCCAGACGTATGAGGGGACGTTCCTCGCCCGCCCAGCCGAGATCATCAACTGCCCGGAGCTCATCAACCGCGCCGCTTACCTTAACAGCAGCGACACGATCGACAACCGTACTCTGTGGGAGCGCACGCTCATAGCCCTCCCCCTCGGCGCACCGTACCCCCACATCCCTCTGAACCCGATCGACCCGACCACCATCCACTTCCTGGACCTCACCGCCATCTCCTCCGACTCGCCCCTTCCGCACTTCCCCAACCTCCGCGCCATCCACGTCCGGGCGGGCACCGCGTTCGTCCCCGCTCCTACAGTGATCCACAGCATCGACGCCGGCAACCCTCTCTGGCGTATCAACCCCGGCCTCATACCCAAGACGTACAACACTGCGGAGTACGAGCGCATCCAGCGGGTCGTGCTAATCGTACGCGCCCGCACGGGCGCAGACCTCGTCGCCTCCAACCTGGACGTGGACGAGTGGATCGACGCCCTGGGCGAGCTCAGCAGGGCCGTGGCGCAGGGCACCCGCCCCGGCCACAAGGACAAGCGCAACCTCCAGCTCGTGCTCCGCATCATCGTCGACTCGCCCGAGCCCACGCCCCCGCCGCCCAACTGGAACCCTCGCTACTCGACCCTCGTCAAGATCGCCACGGCGGTCGCGGGCGTGCTGCCCGATGTCGAGCTCATCCTCGACGGCCCCGGGCTCTGGGACATGGGCTGGCTCGGCTTCAACTTCTTCGCCCAGCGCGAGAGCTACGACGCCGCGTACCGCTACCTCGCCACTCTGGTGGCGCGGACCCAGCTTGAGAACTGGCCGCTTGGGGACATCAGGACCACGGAGGAGGTGTGGATCAAACAAGCGCTGCTGAAGCGCCTCACTGCGTTGCTCCCTGGGGAGTATAAGAGCTGCGCCCGCGTCAATGGTGTGTGGGAGTTTGAGGCGAGTTGTCGTTAGTAGCTGTTAGTGAAGAGATAATGGACATCTGATCTTTGTGAGGACACCTCGTTCTATGCCGCCGGCTCACTGTCTCCACGCCGTGAATTAGGAAGCGATTAGCATACTGTATCACAGTAGCAGAAGTTACGGAGTGGGGCGGACAGGTAAACCCCTGCCCCACTTCTTGACCCGTGTTACCCTGCCCCACTCTCACTTATACTCAGTATTCCTATTCGAACTGCCTTGAGCATTCCTTATATTCCTTAATCCGGACTAATCCACAACCTGCCCCACTTCCTAGGCCGCCGAGTCTGCATGCCACACTGCGACCACAGATATTCCAATTTACATCACTGGATTGGAGTGGTGGGCGCCTGCACATCACCTTCATCAAGCGCCTAGCGGAGATTGCTTACCCATTGTCCGCTCTAATCGGCACTGGGGTCGTAGTGATGGCGGGAAGCCTTGTGGTGAGAACCCTTCATGTGAGGGCTCCCTCGCCGAGAGAAGCGGCCCACAATCTAACATGGACAATGGAACTGATGGAGACTCTGACTCTCATCGTCCTCGAGGCTCTCACTGCCTCCAGCTGATGACCGCACCGCAATGGCGCGCAGCCACTTGGGCCGATGTGCATAAATGTGGCTCAATTTAACGGTGAAGGCGTCCCCCAGTCAATCACAGCCCATCGCCACACCGACTTGGTAAGGTGCGCCCTCGCCCAACCGCTCACCTCAGCACCATGGTAGCCATCACCCTCCCTCCCCTGCGCGATGCTCTCGCCCTCGTCCCTCCCACCCCCGTGACGCGCGTCTTCACACTCCCGCCCATTGTCAACCTCCACAAGGGCGCCAAGCACGACATCCTCCTAAACAACAAGTACCGGGCCATCATGGACCACATTCTGGCCCACCTGCCGCTGCGCGACCTCCGTGCCCTGCAGAACACGTGCACGGCCCTCCGCCACCGCCTCGACACGCTGAGCTCGCGCTGCATGTGGCTATCGCACACCTCCACCGGCGAGCTGAGGCTCAAGAGTTTTCTCGGCACCCGCGCCAAGCTCCCTTTCTGGATCCTGAACGACCCCCGTGCATCCGCCAGCATCCGTCTCCTTGACACAAGTGGGTTCGACGACCCCCGCGCCATCCGCTGGGCGCATACCCACCTCGCCCCGCCCCCCAACCTCCAAGTCATCAACATCAGCGAGAAAAGCCTCGTCCTCCCCGCTGCCATGGCGATCCAGCACTCCCCGGTCTACCCCACCCACCCGGGGCAGCTCGCGGGTCACATGGTGCCCTTCCTCAACCCGGGTATCTGGGCCGCGCGCATCCCCCATGTCACCTGGATTCTCGAGGCCGAGCACCCCGATGACCTGCGCTATGCCCGCCTCGACCCCGACTTCAGCATCCCCCCGACCGTAAAGCACCTCACCGTGCTGGTCGTCCCCGCCCGCAGCACGCAGGTGCCCCGCGAGACAGTGGTCGGGCTCAAGCCCCTCCAGGACGGCAGATTCTGGCCCGTGCCCGTCAAGCCGGAGGCGATCGCCGAGGCCGTGCCCGGCTGCCACTTTGTCGGTCGCGACGCTTTTCTTGCCCCTGAGCACCGCGGCGACCTGAGCCTGTTCGCTGAGCTCGCGATGGCCGCGGCCGAGGCCCTCCATCGCCCCATTGTCCAGTTTGCGGGGGCAGCGGCCTGGCCCGGCTCGTGGGTTACTCGTGATGGAGCGCCGCTCTCGTTCCAGCACAAGTTCCTGAGCGTCTATGCCCGTCGCCTCCTCCAGACGGTGCTGGATGACCGCCAGGCGATTGACTGGCCTGCGGTCTGCAGCAACATTGTGTTCACAGGCGAGGAGGACGTAGCTGCCAAGCGTGCCATCCGCTCCAGTATACCTCCTGCTTGGGAGAAGTAGAATCAGATTGGCAAGCATTGGCGATACATCGTGTCCCGCGACAACCCCTCGACTGCCCCACCCAGTGCTATACATTCGCCACACAGCTGCAGTGCAATGACAAAGGCGACATTTGTCACAACGGCACCTCCTTTGGCATAGACAGTTGTACAGAAAGTAGAGGCACATCCTTAATTTCTAGGCCTTGATGCACCATTGTAGCGATGCCTTTGCCCTCAGGTTATTGACTGATGCTCAGAAGAGAAGAGATGGATTGACGCCAGCACCAGCCTCCTTTCCCTTCCCGCTTGCATCTGCACAGCGCTTCCACATGATGATCATTTTCCACAGCCAATATCCATCACTTGAGATACCCTAGCTTAGCTAGCACAATTCTACATGGAAGGGGGCTGCTGCTTCGCGTAACGCTCGAGGATGCTGGTCTCGCCAGGTCCTACAGCGTCACAGAGCGGGCAAGCTCCTCCAGCCTCTCGTCGCTGTCAACGAAAGTCAGGTTGAGCTGGCCGCGTCCCTGTGTGGGAGAGGGAGTCGTCCACCAGGCCTCGTTGCACATGCGCCAGGCCTCCTGGGCGACGGCGTGGCGGAAGGCACGCTCGAAGTCCTTGGGCCCCGACAGGCCAACCCAAGACCCGCACCAGTGCTGTGCGCCGATCAGGCGCCACTCGACCTCGGTGTGGCGGGCCACGAGGTCGGCCATACCGCGGAAGAATTTGTAGGGCATACGCCGGGGGAAGTTGACCACCTGCTCACGCCAGTGGAAGTGGCGAAAGCGGGGGAGACCAGATGGGATCCAGTTACTGGTCGGGCTCCAGGTGAGGGACAGCGGAGGACCTGGAGGGATGCCGTCTGGGCACCAGACGTCGCCGTCGTGGATCATCCCCGTCCCGACGCCATCGCAGAGGCACCAGAAGCCGTCGGGGATGGGAACCTCCGGCTGCGCGCCCAACACTACGATGCTGATCCGCTTCACCTGAGGGAAGTGTCGCCACCGGAGCATCCGGGCCTCGTTGATGTCCTCGGAGCTGCCGGTGATGACCCAGAGCATCTCGTCTCTCTGGACGCAGGGGTTGAGCCAGGTCACAGGGGCAGTGTGCGTGTCGGTCGGCGTGCGAGGCTGGAGGACAGATATCTGGATGGCGAGCTGAGCGGGAAGCGTTAGGGAACCATCGCGAACGATGACGGTGGGCAGGTCTGGAAAAAGGCTGTGCAGGCTCTCCATGACAACAGGGTCGCTGATGAATTCGCCCAGGTCGTTGCGCGTGAGGTTAAGGACCTTGACGTGCTTCGCCGCGGCCTCGAGGTTGCTGCCCTCGAGGCGGTACTTGGTGGCCGTGACGATGCCAAGGTCGACCCACGCGCAGTCGGGGTAGATGCACGGCGTGATGTGTAGCACTGCGTTGGCGATGGAACGGCGGTCGATCTGCTTCTTCCAGTCGGGGCCGAAGAGGCGGAAGGGAGCAAGGTCGTCCATAGGGAGGTGCTCGATTATCGAGTCACGGATCTGGGGGTAGAACTCGAGGTCGAGGGCGCACTCGTCGGGACTGGGAGGCGGGTTGGGAGGAGGGTCCGACATCTTGACGAGGGTGGAGAGCGGGGGTTGAAGAGGCGAGAGTATCCTTGCATGCTGGTTATATGTCTGATCCAGAGGGTGTGGACAGCACGAGAGGTTGTTGTTGATTTCGACTTGCTGAGTGAGAGGCTGACCCGCTGATGGAAGTCCCAAGGTGGCACAGCTTGGCGGACAATGAACCACTTGATCAATGCCACAAATCAACATCATCACTGGAGTACAAGTCTGGATACACAGGATAATTCTGCCCTCCTCGTTACCCCCTTTATCCAGCGGGGCGGGCAAGGTTACGGCCGAGCTGACAGCGACGGATGATGCCAGAACCCGAGGGTTAGCACCCGAGAGACATACCTGCACACGGCCGAGTTGGCACACACAGACATGCGAAACTCTATTTCCACCGCCAGATGTTATCGCACCTCACACGACCTCTGGGGCAACACCTAGCAGTACTTCTGCTAGTGGTTCGCCCTCGCCTGCAGTGACGGAGCGCCAACCACCAGGTGGCTACTTATTCTCGAGTTTCTGGTCGTTGTCAGCATCAGCGACCAGCCACTTCCTCACTTCTGCTCGTCACCATCCCCACCACATCCATCACCATGCCCTTCACCGCCACCCTCACCGCCATCCACAACCTCAACCTCGATGGCCTCAACGCCCCCGATAACCTCGCCGCTCGCAGTGACCTCCCGGCCCTTGACGGCCTCGGCCTTAGCGACCTCACCATTGACCTCACCGTGACCTTCGACCTTTCGGGATACCCCCATATTCTTGATCTCATCTTTGCGCACTGCACCAAGAGCACCCTTCTGGATGCCCGCACAGCGTGCCGGGCTTGGCGCGATCGCATCGACCACCTCACGCTCACGAACGCCTCAGTCATATCCGGCCCTCATCGCGTTCCACCGAACAACCGCTACACCCCGATGGTCGAGACGTCCCTTGGTGTGGAGCTCGACGTCTCGGCGCTCCACGACCACAAGTGGGGGATCCGCACCCTCAACCTGTGCCGTTCCGTACCTTTCCGGCACATCGACCTTCCCAACCTCGAGGTCATCTTCGTCGACGAGTACAGCGAGGTCATCTCCGCCCCGCGTGTTGTGCAAGTCGCCGACTTCTTCGCCACCCCCGAGGACACGACGCACAACTCCATCCTGTTCCTCAACCCGACCCTGGAGGGCGAAGTGACCTGGGTCCTCCAGTACGCCGACCCCGACGACCTCGTCTTTGCGCGCCTCATCGAGTACCCCCTCCCCGAAGACGTAACGGCCGTGACCCTCGTCGCCATGCGCGTCCCGCACCAGGCTTTCCGCCCCCAGGGGTGGACGTGCGACTCGTGCGCGTGGACGTACCACTGGTGGGTCGAGAACGGTGCCTTTCCGCCGGCCCACTACCACACCATCGACGTCCTGCAGCCGCGCCACGACAGCCCCAGCCTCCTCGAGAGTGTCGCCGAACTCGTGCGCAAGAACCCGCAGGTCAAGTTCAAGTTTGTCGGCGGGTGGCACGCATCGTGGGTCATCCAGGCCAACGGCGCGAGCTTCGAGACTAAGTTCCGCTGGGCGGTGTGCAACGATATCCCCCGCGTCGCGTACAGTGGCGACGAATTCCTCGCGGACCTCACGGCCAGCGAGGACATCCCCAACCTCGAGTTTGTCGAGTCGGACGAGGGTGTGGACGACGTGCTGGCGCGCCTGGTGGCGTACGAGTGAGGCGTGTGGGTGAGGGAGAGATGAGTAAAGCGTCAGCAGAAGAGGAGATGGCCGTCTGATAGTCATACATGCACATGTTCCTACGCCTTGGGCCACTCAGCCGGGTCGTGTCCGTTCTGCACCGGGCCGCGGCCAACGCCGATGGTCACGCCCTCGAGCTTGACGACGGGGCGGACTGTCCGCACCACGGCGCCCTCGCCGTAGCTCGGTGCCGAGAGCTCGTGCCAGAACTTGGGGTTGGAGAATACGTCCGGCCGGCGGGCATGCAGCTCCGGAATGATGGCGGGGAGCAGCGTCGTCATCTCCCAGTTGTGCCGCAGCTTGGACACCGGGCGGATCTTGTCCCACACAGCGTCGGGGTAGAATCCGAGGCGCATGAGCCAGACGTCGTAGTACGCCAGCGCAGAGTCGACGTTCCACACCCCGCCCTCGGTCGCACGGCGGTACAGTGCGTTGAGGGTTCCCAGGAGTCCGCTGGCGCCAGCGCCGTAGTCCGAATTGGGGAAGATGGGGACCACGCTCTCGCCGTCGGGGAGGCCGAGCTTCTCGCCGAATGCGTGCGAGAGGCCGACGAGGCAGTCGGCGATCTGCTGCCACCCGCTGCGGTGGGACCAGGGGCCGTGGAAGCCGTAGCAGCTCTCGCGGACGTAGACGATGTTGGGGTTGATCTCGCGGACGGCGTCGCGGCCAAAGCCGAGGCGCTCGATTGCGCCCGGACGGTACCCGTCGATGATGACGTCGGCGTCCTTGACCAGCTCGCGGAGCTTGGCCTTGCCCGCCTCGCTCTTGAGGTCGAGCTCGGCGACGTGCTTGCCCTGGTTGAGGTCGGGGTGGAGGATGTGCATGTCCGGCAGGTTGGGGCTGACGACGCGGAGGACGGTAGCGCCGTGCTCGGCGAGGCCCTTGCCGATCGCGGGGGAGGCGATGATGCGCGTAAGCTCGAGCACCTTGATCCCGCTGAGGGGCTTGTTCTCCGTCGCCGTCGGCCAGGGGACGACAGGCGCGTCGGCGGCCTTGGTGAGCTCGTACACCGGGATGTCGATGATGGCCTTGCCGGCGGGGAGCTGCTGGAACTCCTCGTACGTGTAGCAGATACTCCCGGCCTGCTTGTACTCGTCGTTGGCGACGCGGTCGATGTCCTTGGCGTCCCACTTCTCCACCTCCGCCTGGTAGAGGGGCACGATATCCTCGCGGTCTGTGAGCTTGAGGCGCTCGGCGTCGTCGGCGTCGAGCCCGACCATGGTCATGCTCGCGCGCGCGTTCAGCGAACCGTGGAGGTGGAAGAAACGCCCGTCGCGCGTGCGGTAGATGTTGGTCGCGAGCCCGCGGTACCGGTACTTGTGGGAGTCGGCCTTGTCCCAGTCGTCAAACTTGCCCTTCTGGCGGGGGTCGAGCGCGACCATGCCGTTGATGGTGGTGCTGAACGCCGAGAAGACGAAGAGCGCCGCGTGGTCCGTGTTGATGGTGGCCTGGGAGGGCGGGGTGCCAAAGCGCGCGGCTGCGATGGCCGAGGCGAACGCCGCCTCGAGGCCCTTGATCGCGCTGATCGCCTCGGTGAACTTGAAGGGCACGCCTGGGGTCAGCCAAGCCGAGGGGCGACACACAGAGATAGGGGATGGATGCGCCCTCGAACTCGACGTTGGCGGCGTCAACTACCTCCTGCGGGAGGCGGAGGCGCTCGTCGGCAAGCAGGTCGGCGAAGATGCCTGCCGTGGCGGTGGGGACGTCGTACTCGGGCTCAGTGACCATGGTGAGAGGTGGTGAGGAGGGGAACCCGGCGTCGCTGGCATGTTATGAAGGTGGCCTGGGAGGTATGGCTTGCCTATCGGCGCCCGGCTGTGCGGGGCATTCGACGTCGTGTGATGGTCACATGCCTCTGTGCCTCGTCTCTGGGTCTCTTTCAGTGAGACAACCAGAGGAGAGGACTTGATGTCAGGATCAGCGTGTGGCATGTCCATGCATACAGGTGGGAGGTCGGATGCGGCCGACCGGCCAATTGATAACCGAGAACACCGAACACCGTCAACGGCCCAGCGTACATGTAATCATCTTGACGAAAGACACCTTTCATCCCTCAGGTTGTGGCTCAGCGACACTGCATAAGTACTCTGCGCACGGTAGCCACCATTCGGATGTGACGCGCTAAATGTCATGCATCTCTGTGTGGCGCTAGAGCCAGGGAGATCGCCGACCTCGGCTTCCGTGCCAATGGCCCTCCAAGTTCCGATGATGCATACAACAACCATGTCTACCATCCCTCCCACTCCTCCCCGGGCACAAAGCTCAGTCGTTTAAGCAGCTTCTTGACACTCTCGCCATTTAAGCCGCGCTCGGCGATCGCAGCGCCCATGACCTCCCGGAACCGCTCCTTGACGTCAAAGCTCTCCACGGGATGGGTGTAGTACGCTGGCCCAAGCCCATCTGTCCCCACGACAACGAACTCGAGATCGGGGTGCGCGAAGTGCCCAAAGATTGTCGCGAGCTTGTCGAAGAACCCCACCGGGTCGGGGCATGGTCCGGGGAAGCAGTCGAATACCCTCCGTTCTGGTGGGTCGAAGTGCACGAGCTCCTGCCCGTCCTCTAGCTCCAACTCGGCATCGTCGTCGACGACCTCCGCAAGTACGCTGTCCGCGGTGGAGGTGTATAGCAGGAGCTCTGGGAGAGGGCCAAGCTCGCCCTCGTACGGGGAGAGGACAACCGCGAGGCGCCGCACCGTGTCGGGTATCGCCCAGCGAGGGTGCGCGCGCAGTAAGAGGGACGTAGAGGCGTACTGGATCTCGTAGACCACCGCAGTCGGGTGCGTTACGGTTGGCAGACGAAGGGTGGGCGCCGTGATCCACTCTTGGGGCGTGAGCGGCGCGACGAGACCCTCGATGATGGCCGTCGGGGCTCGCACGGTCCACAGCGCGGGCAAGCCCTCCTGGGTACATCGTACGCGCTGGATGGCGGTGAGGAGGTCGAGCCGGAGCGCCAAGGGGTTTAGCGGCACAGAGCGGATCGTGAGGGTGCGGGGCGCTGCGCGGAGGTGGGCGTAGTGGATGAAGTCGGACCGCGGTGGGAGGCCGCGAGGTGTGGTGATACCGTCAGCGGTAATGACCAGGTCGGCAAGGAGCGCGTAGTCCGTGCGCTTGCAGAGATGCTTGCTGACATGCCGGAGGGCGAGGTGGGAGGGGCGGTCGAGGTGTGCGAGGACCGCGTCGGTCAGGTGTGTGAGGGCGTGGTCGTTCAGGAATGTGAATGAAGTAGTGGGCGACGAGGAGGGTGTGGATTGGGCTCGGGTTGGTGGCGGCAGGGTAGAGGTGGTGGGCGGGGAGGATCTGGATTGCGCCTCAGCGCCGACATTGGAGACGACCTTGCGGCCCAGCATGCCCTCGAGCCCCATCCTGAGGTCCTCTACACCGAGAGCGCCGTCGGGCGAGGTCGGCCCCCCCGAGGTCGGCGCTTTGGATGGTGCGGGCCCGCGCCCGAATGCAGGCATGCCCAGCAGTCCTGCGACGACGTTGGGGTCCTCCATGGCCGCGACCTGCTCATCGACGCGCATCGAAGCTAGCCGCCGCACAAGCGCGAGGTCGACCTGCGCCGCGAGCACGGGCGCAATATGCTCCGCCGCAGCGACCTCGGAGAGCGTGCGGAGGTCGCGGTGTCCCGCCGTCGAGCGGAGGTACGCCTCGCGCGCTGGTGGAGGGAGGAGCGCCGCCATGCGCAGGCGCGCGGTGTCGGCGAGGAGCTCGGGCATGGAGTGTTGTGAAGAGTTGGGTACTGACCTTGAAGGGAAGCCGTGCCTCTCACCGGCCTGGACCGAGGGGATTGTGTGTGGAAGGTGGGTGGAAGGAGTGCGACGCCAGGTGACGGCATGTGGAAGCGGGTGGGGGGTTGTTCCTGTCAGCGGCGCCCAGCGCCTCGCCGACTTGGATCTGACTCTTTAGACTACTCGTACGAGCGGGAGGCTCCAGATGGTCTGGGTCAACGGCGATCTGGCTCTACAAAGAAGCATCGCATGCTCACGCCACCATCAGCGATCTGGCGAGGTTGGTTCTCCTGAGCCGGGTTGGAGAGGACGTCAGGGGAGCTTTGCTGATCAGTGTCTCGGGGGTCTCTGGGAGCCATCGTTCAACCGCTCAAAGAGCTTGAGAAAGACGAGGGAGTCACATCCTCTCGCTGAGGGGAGCCGGAGAACGGTGAGAACGGAGCCGCCAGCGGTCTTTGGCTGTCGTCAAGCTGAAACCATACTCCAGGAGCCGCATAGCCGCACGTCAAAAGCCTAGGTCTGGCAGCCAGCACCTCAACTGCTCAGCAGCGGCAGCAAGGCATCGAGCGCTGAGCTGCTGCTGTTCTACGCAGGTCGTAGTAAGCTCGTCAAGGTTCATGAAACCCTCCGCGCAGTCAGGATGTTCCTGGACGTGCCGAGCACGCCGAGCAGAGCCGCCGCCCCGCTCTCATGCTCATATCCTGTAGATGTGAAGCGTCATGTTGCTAAAGTGGGACCTGCTCGCATGGCTGGGTCTCGGCATGAATGAGGCTGGCGCCATTGAGACGCATGGAGGAGGATGAAGACTTGCCGAGCTGGGCAAAGGAATGTGATCAGATGACTTGGCTGATAAGGGACACAAGAGCTCAGATGGGCTAAACTAAGACACACCTCCGCAGCTCTTGAGAGTTCACATACATCCACTCCGCAAGCGAGCTCATCGCGGCTCTCTCGCCTACCTCGACGTCGAACAGCCGCTGGATGACGTCTCCGCCGCCTCGGAGCACATGACCCCGTCGCCGTCAACAAGGATATAAGGGGTGTGGGCGCACGGTCCCATTCTCGTTGATCAGCGTGACCTTCCTCCCCGCAATCTCACATCCACCCATCTCTCCATGCTCCCAGCACTCGTCCTCCTCACCCACCTCCTCGCCGCCGCCGCAGCCCCAGTGGGAAGCACGACGGCCGACGTCTTCCCTCCCCCGAACACGGAGGTCGACACAGGCCTCTTCCCGCACCGCACAGTCGTCGGCTTTCCGCATGTGACGCGTACTGGCGCAGAGCCAGGCGCGTTCTTCACCGCGCCGGCGGACCAGTTCCCGCGCGTACAGCAGCCGTTCGGCCCCGTCGTGTTACCCCGTCCCAAGGGAGGCAAGGCGCCCAAGGTGAGCCCCGCTGCTGCCGCGCTGACACGCAGAAGCCCAAGAAGGGCAAGTTCGAGCCGATCTATTCATGGGGATTCCTCACTCCGCGTCATTCGCTGGACCCATGCACGTGGGGTGCGTGCGACGCGTCGCCCATCATCCCCGAGCAGTGTACGCTCAGCTCCGTCCATCTGGTGAGCTAGCGTTGCTTTTTCAGCTTACCCAGCTCATGCGCCATGGCGCGCGCTATCCGACATCTGGGGATGCAGCGGAGCATTTTGCCACCCGTCTCCTGAACGCGTCGGCGGCCGGCGGGTTTGAGGCGAGCGGTGACCTCGCGTTCCTCAATGACTGGACGTACAAGCTCGGCAGCGACATCCTCATCCCCTTTGGGCGGCTGCAGTGCATGGAGCTGGGCGTTAGAAGCCGCCTCGCGTACGGCCAGCTCCTCAATGACTTCACGGAGAAGGGGACGCTCCCCGTGGTGAGTACCCGGCCAGCCAAGCTGATCCAGTTCCGCACGGGCAGCATCGACCGGATGGTTGAGACCATGGAGGCCTTTGGGCAGGGCTTCTTCGGGCGCGACTCGGACAAGCAGTTCAGCATGACCATCGCCATCGAGAACAAAGGTGTCAACGCGACTGTCTGTGAGCTGGGGAGTGCACGGAATGAGCTCATCCAGATCCTGGCGGCGGGACATGTCCGAACTCGGACCTCGATGTCGTCGCTTCCAAGCTCGGCATGGCCGAGTTCGTCAACCGCACAATGGCGGGGACCGCGGAGCGCCTGCAGGCCCATGTGAAGGGGTACACCGTCACGGCGGCGGACGTCCAGGCCATGCTAAGCCTGTGCGCGTACGAGACGCTGTCGCTGGGGTACAGCGCCTTCTGCCCGCTCTTCACCGAGGAGGACTGTGAGCTTTCCCCCTCTCTCGCAAGCTGACAACAGTCCGGAACATGGCGTATGCGTACGACATCATGTTCTACGTGAGTTAGGATGCGGATCGTTGAGCTCACGCAGTACGGCAATGGGTTCGGTGGCCAGACGACCGCGGCACAGGGCAAGGGCTGGGTGCAGGAGTTCCTCGCGCGGCTCACGCACACCCCGATCGAAGTGTACGACAGCAGCACCAACTCGACGCTTGACGGCAACCCCGAGACGTTCCCGCTCAACCAGAGCATCTACGCGGACGCGTCGCACGACTCGTACATCATGAGCACGATGGTTGCGCTCAACCTCACCGCACTCAACACGTTCGGCCGCCTGCCGACGGACATAGACGGGAGCATCGACGAGCGCGCATACTACTCGTCCAAGATCGTGCCGTTCAACACCAACTTCGTGGCCCAGGTTATGCGGTGTGATGGGCATGAAGGGGAACAGATCCGCTTCATCCTGTAAGTTGGGCAATGAGAAGCAGCTGACAGCAGCAATGACGCCGTCGTTCCCTTGCACGAGTCGTACGCGGGATGCAAGGAGGACACCGACGGGCTCTGCGCGCTTGAGCATGTCATCGCTGCTCTTGAGACGCGGGTGGCAGAGATCGACTACGACAAGGCATGCAACGGACCGATCTTCAACATCACCGAGACGAGCCAGCTGAAGGACAGTAATGGGATGCCGTATGTGTAGCCAGAGAGTGTAACGCTTTGCATGCTGTAGAAGTAGGTGTAATGAACTGTTGATCTCCTTCTCTGGCCAGGCGGCCGGGCAAGGTCGCCCTCGATCCGGCAACTGAGCACATGACCTCGGCTCTCGGAGGTCGGATGTGGGCGAGCAATCGGCCTTCTCCGTGCGGGCCCACCTTATCTTGCATCCTCTTTCGTCATCCAACCATCACACAATCCACATCCACCATGGCCGGCTTCTTCGCAACCCCCCCGACGCTGGAGGGCATCCACCTATCCACAGTCCCGAAGAGCCTCTACGCGCAGGGCGCCTCGGACTGGTCGCCAGGTGAGCTGAAGAACTCCCGGTAGCTGACACCAGGCAACGGCCCCTCGCCCCCCATCTTCCTCGAGGGCATCACAACCGACACGAACGGCAACCTATGGGTCGTGGACATCGGCCTCGGCCGCATCCTCCGCCTCGACCTCGCCTCGGGAGCCTGGGCGGAGGCCACGCAGTTCAAGGGCAACCCGAACGGCCTCGCGATCGGACGCGACGGTCGTATCATGATCGCCGACTACGCCGAGGGGATCCTCGCGTACGACCCTATTTCTGGCGTGGTGCCGCACCTCGCCCGGCGCAACCTCGAGCGCTTCAAGGGCCCGAACGACCTCATTGTCGCGAGTAATGGCGATCTCTGTGAGCTCCTGGGTGAGCGTTGGCTGACGCAGACTTCACGGACCAGGGGCAGACGGACATGGCGGATCCGACAGGGACGGTGTACCGTCTCTCGGAGGGCGGGAAGCTGGACATGCTGATTGGGAATGGGCCGAGCCCGAATGGGTTGGTGCTGAGCCCGGACGAGAGTGTGAGTGACCTTCCTCATCACCACCTCGACCTCTTCCCTATCCGCCATCCACCAATTGTTCCGCCCGCCTCTGAAGATGTGCGGCTTTGCTGTGTATTGTGAGCTGACACCAGATCCTCTACGTCGCGATGACGCGTGACAACTCCGTCTGGCGCTGCCCCCTCCACAAGGACGGCACGACGACCAAGGTTGCGCGCTTCTGTGAGCCCGCCCGTGTCCGCGCTCACGCCAGTCTCGACGAACGGGAGCACAGGCCCTGACGGGCTGACGATGGACGCAGAGGGCAACCTCTTCATCTGCATGCCACCGCTGGGCGCAATATTCGTCATCTCACCCCTAGGGGAGCCCGTCGCGCGCATCAACGCCCCCAAAGCGGACAAGCCGCCCATGCTCACCAACTGCATCTTCGGCAGCCGGGCCGAGGATCGGAAGCGGCTGTACTTCTGCGACTCGCTGGTGGGCGCGGTCGCGTATGTCGATTGGCACTGCGAGGGCGCGACGCCTCTGCGTGCCACCAAGGCGTAGCCTGGCCGAGATCCCAGCCGCAACCCGCGAGCGGATCGTTTTGGGGTGCGGAGCGGGCGGCACAAAAGGCGATGGGTCGTGCTGTGAGATTTTGCTCGTCGCCCAACTCGGAGTACCCCCCGAGGCGGGGGGGGGGGGGGGGGGGGGGGGGGGGGGGGGGGGGGGGGCGGGGGGGGGGGGCGTTGGGTGTGGGTGTGTTTTTTTGCTCGGCGCCCAAATCGGTTTACCAAAACAACCACACCTCCCCCCCCCCCCCCCCCCCCCGGCCACAGGAACAGCCACTCGCACCCCTCCTTCCCACTCACATCCCTCGCCAGCTCACAAACAACGCGTCGCTCCGCCTCTCGTCTGAATATCTCCCTTCTCCATTCTCTTCATCTGCATCAAGACGCAGCCCCTTCCTCCCTCCTCTTCCCAATCTTGATGGCCGACGACAGTACCCTGCCCAACATGGACGCGGTCGCTCTCGTCACCGGTACGTTTCGGCTGTCCCCCACTCTTCCCTCGCCCTCACTCCCACCCACGCCCCACTACCCATTCATCGGCTTCTGCAGCCCGCTGACGTGGCAGACTTCGTTCCAACTGCGGGATCAGACGCGTCAGCGCGTATCGTTAATCCGCATACCCACCCCGTGATCCTGGACAACATCATCCGCTTCTGTGACCCCAAGACTCGCGTTGGCCTCTGGGGCGCTAGCCGCGCCCTCAACGACCACCTTAACGGTCACTTCTACCGTCATGTCGCATTCAGCGACGGCTACGTTTCCATCAGCGATGACCCTCGCTGGCGCATCCCCCTTCTACTCCCCACTACCGATGCCCACGGTGTGTGCGCCTTGCAGCGGGCCCTCATCGGACGCCATTGTCGTGTTATCGATTTCGTCCTTTCGGAACGTTTCGATAAGCCAATGGCGAGCTGCCATGCATACGTGGCCATTCTACTGGCTTTCGCGGGTGCAGCTCGTACCCTCCGCGCCTTCGGCAAGGCCGATCTCCGCGCCGTCATCCTGTACGGGCCTCCAGCTGCCCCACCTGTTCCCAACCTCGTCATCAGCGCCTACTGCAAGCCGACCGGGGACGGGTCCACCGGTCGTAGGATCCTTCACTACTCCATTCCCTACGGCCCCAAGCGCGTGGTTCTCAACATCACGTACACGAAGGCTGACCACCTCTTGTGGTCCAACATCGCCGACCCGTTCTGGGAGTCCGTCGACGACCTCCTGGACGCTTTCTCAGGCTCGGTGGACGACCTCGTCCTGCACTTCAAGTGCGTCGCGTCCGCCTCGAAAGCACAGCGGTACCGTAACATCGACGTCGAGTCCACCGTCTCGGATGCCTGCAGCGAGAACGTGTTCGTCCAGTTGGCGCGGTGCGCCACTGCGATCTGCAAGGCCGAGTGCGACGACAACTGTAATGACAACAACTGTAGTGACAACAGCAGCAGCCATCATTGCAACGATGACGACAGCGATGACGGTAGCGAGGACTGGCCTCTCGGTGGGGTCCCTGGTAGCCTCACTCTGGTCGGCATCGACGAGTTCGATGCAGTGTGCTCAAAGGAGGTCTCGTTGCGTGGCCATCCTGCCAAGCCCATCGCCAAGACGTTTCTCGACTGCGTCGCTGGGCGTCTTACGGACGACAAGAAACACCTTGTCCACGAGCGGATCAAGATCCTCCCGTCGGCCGAGTACACGGCGAGCCTGACTGCCTCGCAGCGTGCGGAAGAGGACTGGTGGTTTCTTCTAATTAATGGAGAATGGGCGAAGGTGTAGGTAGAACTGCAGCAACGTGTTGATAGATGGTGGAGGGATGCAAGCTATTCTGTGCACAACTCCGCGTTCTTCGAGGACGACAGCGCCTCGAGGCACAAAAGTTACACCAGGGCGGCCAGATCCTAAAAGATTTAGGTGTGGACGAGTTAGGAATCGAACCAAAGACCTTGTCAAGAACACGTTCTTTCGTAATGCTAATGACACGCTCTACCAACTGAGCTACACGCCCTTTACTGTTCTTCTGGGCTTGAGGAAAACATGACCGGAGCTGCCTCTTTGGGCAGCATCCGCCGTTTGATCCCGCACACTGGTGGTTCCGTCGGTCCATTGACGTCACCTGGGGTGGGGGAATGCCGGTCCAGCCATGTCACTGTTCCGTCATGGTATGTCCAGTGTGGGCGCCAGAAATAGCACCTACCTCCCACCACGCGTCGTGGTCGTCACCATCAACTCCTCCCACACTCCCACCACTCGCTGCACTCCTCCCACGCCATGAGCACAAACCTCACCGTCGACGACTTTGACCCCCTCGTCGTCTACTCAAACTACGACGACTGGGCGACCCCAAACCCCCAGGACCACCCGACATGGTGGAACGAGACCGCCAAGAGCACCAAGAGCCCATGGCATCAGGGTGAGTCGCGGCACGCGGCGGCGGGGTGGCGGCCACATGGCGGCCACAGGAATGGGGCTGACTCCAGCGACATACCACTACACCGAGGTTGAGGGTGCGCGCGCGTCGTTCAACTTTACCGGTGGGTTGTGGATGCCGACTGTCGCTGACGCCAGGCTCATCCGTCGCCGTGTACGGCGCCACCGGCAGGCAGCCGGGGTATACTGTCACGCTTGACGGGGACGGGGAGACGCTGCACACGACCAACGCGAGCGAGGGGCGGACGCTGCTCTACTCTGCCGACGCGCTGGGCGGGAGCACGCACCGCCTCGAGATCACCAACACTGGCGGCGGGCTGCTGCTGGACCTGTTTGTGGTGGGGCTCCAGCTCGGGGACGAGGGGTGGGTCACTGCCGAGTCATCCGCACGGGGCTGACGCCAGGGCGACGCTCTCAAACACGACGCTCGACGACCGCGCCCCCGAGATCGGGTACGAGGGGCAGTGGACGCAGCAGGAGGGGCCCAACTTCCACGGCGGGACGAGCAGCTACACCTCCGGCCCGGGGAACGCGCTCACCCTCAACTTCTCTGGTGCGTCTCCCCTCCAGCGGGACTGACTCTAGGCTCGGCGATCTACGTGTACGGCGACCAGGTCAACGACCACGGGTACTACACCGCGTCGCTGAACGGTACGCGCGTGAGCGAGTATACGGGCCGCTCGGGGTGCGGCGGGGGATACGCCAAGGCCTGCGAGAAGCTCCATGGGCTGGTGTTCTTCGCTGGGCCGCTGCCGGCCGGGACGCATGCGCTCCGCATCGAAAACAGCGGCCCCGCTGAGGGCAACAAGACGTTCTTTGGTGACTCACTGAACTCTGGCTTGCACTGACGCCAGACTTTGACTACCTCGAGTACACGGTGCCGAGCATGTACGCGTCCCATGCCGTCGGCGCCGACGAGTGCAGCGTCGACGAGTGCACGTCCTCCGCGTCCCCGTCGCCGAGCGCCAGCGCCAGTGGAAAGTCGGGCGCGACCACCACCTCCGCCTCTGCCGCCCTGCTCTGGGGCGTGCTCGCTGCTTGGGCCGCCAAGACCCTCCTGTGAGCTGTCGCCAGGCAGCTCCCCACCCGTATCGAGTGTATCGCTGGTCGAGCACAGTCTGTATGTATTCTCGGCGTCTCGTCGCCCCTGTGTATTCCAAGCTCCCGGATTGTGGAGGGTGTCTCTCACCGTTGCAGGCACGGCATTCCTTGTCCAGTTCATCAGAGCGATGATTAGTGCAGCTTTGGATGTCAGCCTCTGGGTGGCGCACTAGTCTCCTTTGATCATCTCGAACCAACTGCGCATGCTTGCATTCAATGTCAACAACACACACTCGTTCACTCTCTTTCACTCACCTTGGATTACCTTAACCATGACAGCCGTCCTCACCGTCGACGACTTTGATCCCCTTGTGGTATACTCCAGCTACGACGACTGGACGACGCCGAACCCCCAGGACAACCCGACCTGGTGGAATGCAACCCCCAATGTCACCAACAGCTCCTGGCACCAGGGTGAGACCTTCTCCCGACACTGCTCATCACAGCAACGTACCACTACACCGAGGTGTTCGGCGCCCGCGCAGCCCTCAACTTCACTGGTACGTCCGTCGGCGGCTGGTGAAGGGAATTCACCGGCAATGGGTGGCGTGGGAGGACGGATGCGTCGCCGTTCCCAGCCTGACACCCTGTGGCGTCCGATCCTACCTCTGACATCAGGCTCGTCGATCTTTGTGTACGGTGCGACCGGGCCCACAAGCAGCAACTACACCGTCTCGCTCGATGGATTTGCGAGCACGCTGCAGGTGCGGAACGACACGGGCCGGACCGTGCTGTACGAGGCGCCGAGCCTGCGGCCGGGGAAACACACGCTCGAGATCGTGAATGGCGGAAGTGGACTGCTGCTAGACCTGTTCGTCATCGGGCTCGAGCTCGGCGGCCAGGGGTGAGTAACATGGAAGGCGGGCACACCGAGGGGGGAGATATGCGCCCCTGCGCATGGCTATCCCCTGCCAAGGTTCCGCAGCGCAGCTCCTGACCCCAGCTCGACATTATCCAACACCACGCTGGACGACCGCGCACCCGAGATCACTTACGAGGGCGAGTGGACACAGCAGCAGGGCGCCAACTTCCACGACGGGACGAGCACATACACGTCGGGCCCCGGGAATGCCGTGTCGGTCAACTTCTCCGGTGCGCCCCACCCACCGCGTGCGTGTATCGCTAACCCCAGGATCCGCGGTCTACGTCTACGGCGACCAGGTCAACGACCACGGCGAGTACACCGTCTCGCTGAACGGCAGCACGGTGGGCACGTACACCGGCCGCTCGGGCTGCGGGGGCGGGTACGCCAAGGCATGCGAGAAGCTGCACGGCCTCGTCTTCTTCCAGGGCATGCTGCCTGCGGGGACGCATGTGCTGCGCATCGAGAACGGCGGCCCGGCCGAGGGGGACAAGACGTTCTTCGGTGAGTGCTGGCACCGCAGCAGTGAACCGCGTCGCTGCGGCTGCGGCAGCTGCGCGGTTGGGCGGAACTGCGGCGGCCTGGCAGCAGCTGACACTAGACCTCGACTACATCGAGTACACTGTGCCAAGCGTGTACTCGTCCCGCTCGGTGGGCTCGGACGAGTGCGTCGTCCTCAACTGCTCGGCGTCGGCGACGCCGGGCGAGAACTCCAACTCCAGCGCCGCGACCACCACCCCGACCCTCCTCTGGGCGTTCCTCGCCGCGTGCGCCGCCAAGACCCTCCTCTAATGAACATAGCCTACAGCCTAATAACTTGCGTCACCCAGTGTCCTGCCACGCCTTACGCGAACACTCTGTATCCTGGCCCGATGCATGTGAATCGACGAGTTGAAGCAAGATCTGGCTGGCCCGGAAGCACGCATCCGTGTCTGTGCGGCCGCAAGGCGATGCCACAGCATTCCGCGGCACAGGCATATGGGCAACGCAAAAACCCCACCCGCCACCATCTCTCCATCACTTCCTCTCTTCATTAACATAATGGCAAGCTGGGCCGCCAGCCGCGGCCGCCTCTTCATGAACGGGTTCTACGCCCTCAGTAAGCAGATCACCACGTCTCCGCTCACCACAGCCCTCGGCTCGCCCTCCCGAGGCGCAGACGACGAACTCCCCGCATCGCAGGCGGACACTCCGCCCTCCCCCAAGGCACCCAACCCGCCCGTGAACCACTGCCCCCCGCCGCCCCCCAACGGCCCCACCTTCCAATCCCACCCCCGGCACCCCCTCTCCCCGTCGTACCCGCACCTCGCCGAGGCCATCATCGCGCACCTCCCGCACGGCGCGCGCCTGTCCCTCCGCGCGACCTGCAAAAGCCTCCACCACGCAGTGGACGCGCTCTTCGTCCGCTCCCTAACCCTCACCCCCGCCGGGTCGCGCTCTCCCTCCGGCCGCGTCCCGATCCGCGACCTCCGTCCCCGCCCCGAGCTCTGGCCCTCCATCCGCGCCCTCGACACCACCCTCCTCACCTCACCTCTCAGCTCGCTCAACGACGCGGCCCTCGCCGCCCTCCCACCCCACAGCCGCCTCACGGGCCTGCGCGTGGTCCGCAGCAGCGCGGAGAAGGCGCTCACCCGGCTCGAGACGACCCCAACGGTCATCCGCGTCTTCGAGCCGTCTTACACCAACCCCGGGCGGCTGTGGACCCCGTGGCGCCTCCATGCCCGGCCTCTCCCAGCGTGCGAGCGGCTGGTCTTGCTCGTGCTCTACCGCGAACCGCCCTTGGACTTTGCCTCGGCGCAGCTCAGCCCCCGCTTCTGGACGTTTCCGGAGAGCGTGCGCGAGGTGGTGCTCCATGTGCGCCCGCATCCCGCCCCGGACATGCAGATCATGCTCTCCCGCGCGGCGCCGGATAACGGGTTCGCGGGGTGGGCTAGGCTGTTGGGACTGCTGAGGGTGCTCGTCCTGAGCCGGGTGCCGCGCATTGTGTTGGTCGGCGCGGCGGGGTGGAAGGCCGCGTGGATCGTTTGGGGGCGTGACGCGACGGGCAGCAAGGGGGAGGACGCGTGGAGGGACAAGTGTGTGGAGGTTCTGGTGGGGGAGGGGGTGGAGGAGGAGGGGGCGCGGGAGCAGGTGCAGGAGCGCTTTGTGGTGCTCACTGAGGAGGAGTACCGCGTCGAGGTGGGGGAGCGGGCTTGGCGAGTCGAGACGGTTGCTAGGCTCGCGGATCTGGAGGAGGGAGAGGTGTAGTTGGAGGCGAGAGTTGGAGATGAATGAGTACCTGACGACGCGTGTCGGGCCCTTGGGGATGGGAAAGCAGATGAGTGCGGCGGTGCCGTGCCAGGGCGACAGTTTGGGACGATCGCCCGGGACGCAGGCGGCTGCGAGGACTAGGGTTGCTGGAAGCAAGGGCCCAGAGACCCGCTTGCCCGTTTACTTGTGGGGAGCGATAAGGGTCAGAAGGATAGCGGTATGCATGGAGCGGAGAACGCGTGCGGTGGACCCGACGCCGAGGAGCTTGGATGCGAAGGACCTCTGTGTGGGCGACTTTCGATATCAACGATGCGATAGTACTGGTGGGGTTCCGCGACAGAGGGGAGGTGGGCGGGGACGGTGGTTGTGGTCGCAACCGCTGTAGTGCGAGGAGCCGTAGGGATGGCGGGGTGGTGCGTGTCGCTGGACTCGAGTGCGCATCCTTTGTGCACGGTCCTCCTTTGGTAGGCAAAGGCTGCTACAGCGGGCTGGTTCGGTGGCGTCAGCGTCGGCGTGAGCGGGTCTAGCTGGCGTTCGCGCTTGGCACAACGTGCCACCGCGGCACGGGATCTCCTCCACGAGGATGGAGAACAGAGCAGTCTTTGTAAGTTGGGTCAGCCATGTCAGATAGGAGGGTGGAGGATGGTGTTGACATGGGGACGACGATGTGTGGTGTGAGAGAGACAGAGAGGAGAGAGAAGAGAAGCAAAGTCAGCAATGGCCAGAGCTCTTATCGCTCGCTCTAGTCGCGTGGGTTGTCTTGACGTTTGTTCGATTCTCGGCCCGAGCGGGTGTGCCTGTGGGTGCCTGGACGCACTTTTGGCCGTCAAAATTTTGTGTGCCCAGGCCCATTCCGCAGTCTCCTCTTGCACACTTTGATCCTCCCCACTGCACACACGCCCTACCTCTTCCCACGAGCAGCGACCCGCGCAGAGCGGGATGCATGCCGCACCCCTGTGGGCATGGCATGAGAGGGCGGCGAGGGCTGCGAGGGGCGGGACAAGCCGCCCACGTCATGTACCGGGCGCCGTTTACTGGCAGTGAGTGGGATGCAGGGCGGCCGTGCGCCCATGCTATCCGTGCCTGAGAAGGATGGGTCGGGGCTGGGATCGGCAAAACGGGCGCCTTATGCCGATCTCGCTCTCCACTCCAACTACAACAAGCGGCATTCACGGCCGTGTCTTACTCTCCTCTCTCTCCCTCCTTGGTCCTTTATCAGCGCTTGGACACCCCCCACTTCCCTATCCCCCAGCGCCACCACCATGTCCACACCCATCATCCCCGTCGTCCCCCTCTCCCCAGTCGCGGACGGCGCAAAGTCGCCCGTCGACCACGCACCCTCACCAGAGAGCGGCAGCCCCCACACCCCGCTCGCCAGCCTCAAGAATGAGGACAAGACGCTCAGCAGATCCTCCTCGTTCCTCGAGATGCTCCACCTCAAGGACGTGCACATCCCCACCCCTCCCCCCGTCAAGTGAGTCACCGTGCCCAACCCTCCAACCCTCTCCGACCCGTCTCTGACGTCAGGTTCGCCCCGCTCGTCGTGCCCCGTCACCGCCGACTGCAGACCGCCGCGGTCGCGACGTGGTCGGCCATGATCCCCATCTGCCTAACCGTGTTCTACGGGAGCCTGTTCTTCTCCAAGTGGCTGCGGCCCATTGCGATTGCGTACGCCATCTGGTTCATTGTGCTGGACCGCGCGTGGGTCCACAAGGGCGGGCGCAGGCAGCAGTGGCTCCGCCGCTCCGCGTTCTGGAAGTACTTTGCTGGTGAGCGTCATTCTCGAGATCTGGCTGACGGAAGCGTACTACCCCATCACGACGGTCAAGGAGGCCGACCTCCCCGCCGACCAGAAGTACGTGTTCGGCTACCACCCGCACGGCATCATCAGCATGGGCGCGGCGTGCACCTTCGCGACCGAGTCGACCGGCTTCTCAGAGCTCTTCCCCGGTGTCATCTGCCATCTCCTTACTCTTGGTGAGTCTGCTCGTGCGAGCTAATCGCGTGGGAATTGAGCGTGCCCGGCATGCCGTATGCCAGGTTCACTGCGATTGAATCAACCTGATCTCCCTCCCACCATTCATCCTCGCCCCTCATCCCTGTCCCCCGCGTGGTGCTAACGCCAGACGCCAACTTCTGGATTCCCCTCTACCGCGACATCCTGATGGGCATGGGCCTCGCGTCCGTCAGCAAGCGCAGCTGCCGCTCGATCCTCAAGATGGGCCGCTCCATCTGCATCGTCATCGGCGGCGCCTCCGAGTCCCTCTACGCCTACCCCGGCACCAACAACCTCACGCTCAAGAAGCGCCTCGGCTTCATCAAGATTGCGATCCGCGAGGGCGCCAACCTCGTCCCCGTGTACGGCTTTGGCGAGAATGACATCTACGAGCTTCTCCCCAACGAGAAGGGCACCAAGACGTACCACTTCCAGAAGTGGTTCCAGGGCACGTTTGGCTTCACCGTCCCCTTCTTCCACGGCCGCGGCGTGTTTACCTACAACTACGGGCTCATGCCCCACCGCCGCCCCGTGACGGTGGTGATTGGCGCGCCCATCGCCGTCAAGCAGAACGACAAGCCCACCGACGAGGAGGTGCAGGCCGTGCACAACCAGTACATCGACGCGCTCCAGGCCCTCTGGGACAAGTACAAGGACGAGTACGCCAAGGACCGCAAGAGCGAGCTCAAGCTCGTCGCCTAAGCGCGCGCGATCGCGCTCATCGGGGCTCACGCCAACGCATAATGTCTCAACACGCCACACGACCCCCACGTTCAACCATAGATGTATAGATGTAATCGTTACCTGACCTGCTTACAGCAGAGCGTCACCCGTCCGCGGACGCAAGATGGCAGATGGCTCGCGCGGCTGAGGCACCCAGCCGTCTTGCCGGTGCCACTGACAGCAGTCTAACCCAGCTAACCCAGAGTCTCGGCCGCTCGACCAACGGCCTCTTGCCTTTCCGGTACGGTGCGCTCGGTTCTCGACTTCGGAGCTGGGAAACTTCCTCCCATTCGCGCCCAGCTTCGTCGTGGCAGGCGTCACCGACGAGCTTCTCGGCCCGAACGCCTCCGAGAGTCGCTTCGACCTTTTGCTCGATGAGGAGGTCCCCGAGGGACTCGAACGGGTGGTCTTCAACATTGCCTACATGTCGCCGCACTCGGTCTGGTCAGCTCAGATACTTCCTTCATCCCCGTTCCGGTTTACTTCGCTCAAAGAAGTCGTCTTCCACTTCAAGAAGGTCGGCGAGCGGGTCCGTGTCACTCGCGGCACGTGGGTCCCCGGCACCGTCTACGCCGGCTACCAGCCGCCCCCCAGGTTCCAGAGAACCGAGGACTTCACAGCACAAGCGTTGCGCCTACTTCAAGAGACACTGCCTAGTGCGCCCCTTGCGCCGTCGTTTCACGACGTGTGGTTCTTTCACTCCTCATTCCACCGGCACAGACAGTGCCTCTTCGAGCAGATCGCGCACCTCTTCGCCGATGCGGTCAAGGCGGGCGGGAGCGTTCCTAAGCTCACGATGGTAGGGCTGAAGGACCTGGGCCTCCACCGTGACGCCGCCGCCGCCGATGACGCCGTCATCGACGACTTTGTCAACGCCAGTGCGGCGGACGGGCGTTTCGTCGTCAACAAGCAGTACCCCTTCCCCCGCGGGTTGTACGCCCACCCGCCTTGCCAGCCCCTGCGCCCACCTTCATCCATTCCATCCTCGAGCGCGCCGACCAGTCGCAGCACCACCTCGTTCACAGCAACGTCAAGCTCCTTTCGCCCGCCAAGTACGTCGCCGGCCTTGCGCACCCTGCGGACGAGGTCTGGTGGCCCCGCGCCTCGGATATCCCCACGTTGTGGACATAGAGCCGAAGTGCGACTGGGGCTACATGTCAGTACGCCGCGGTAGGGGGCCTTGTGAATTGTCTGAATGCATATTTATCTGACAGCACTGACTCGTGCCACGTCTACCCGCCCCACTGATAGGCTGCGAATTCATACTTCCGCTCGAGCTGATGGACGCCTGATGGACGCATAGAGCACCTCTTGTTGGCGCAGGCAAGGTGTGCCTGGGCTGGACTCCCAGCCGTCAAACCTGCGCCAGCCACACTTCACACTTCTCACTAGCCCAGCGCCACCATTCATCCATGCAGGCTGCGCACTAAAACCGCCGTATTGTTGAACCCGCCGCAACTTCTCTCAATCCCTCATATATCCTCCCATCACACTTCTCACTCTCCCTCTTCGCTATCCACCATGCCATCGACCGCCCCAACTCGCGTCCTCGACACTGCATACTTTCCAGGCCTGGTTGACCTAATCGTCGCCTACGCCGACCACGAGACCCGCGTCGCGCTTTGGGGGACCAGTCGCGCCCTCAACAAGCACCTCACCACCCACTTCTACCGGCACTTGGTGGTGTGCCGCGACAAGTACCTCACCTCTGACCGCCGCTCCCTCCCAACAAAAAGCGTTGGTGAGAAGCGAGCGGCAGAGATTGCACAGAACCTGGCGAGGTGCCGCATCCTCGATATCCAACGTCACCGCTACTGGTTCAAAAGCCTTGCGTCGACGCCCGACCTCACCGGGCTGCGGACGTTGCGCGCGACGTGCGGGTATTACAATGCAGAAGCCCCTCCAACCGTGACTACCCTTGTCTGTCGAGGCACCTGTGACCAAATGAACTACTATGACGGCTTCTCAAACGAGTACCGTTTCGACCTATCGTTTTTCGGTCTCAACAACGGCACGCAGCGTATCGTCTTCAACATCGCCTACCAATGGCCGCAGCAGCTGTTTGCGTCCTGCTTCGGCATTACCTGCGCACCGTCCTTCCCCGCTTCCCTCCAGGAACTGGTGCTGCACTTCAAAAAAGTCGGCGATCGTCCGCGCGTCTTCCGGGGCAAGGACCCTCTAGGCTTCCCACCAATGGTCGAACGCGAACGCATCCCTTCCCTGTCCGCTAAGGCGCTGCGGTCGTTCCGTGAGGCAGCCAAGGCATCGCCTGAGGTTATGGAGGCGGTGCAGGGCGAGCACTGGCAGCTCCGCTCAACCTCAGTGAATAGGGTGAGGAAGAGTCTGTTTGAGCTACTCGCGGACCGCTTTGCGGCTGCCATCAAGGGGGACATGCATGTGCCAAAGCTCACGATCGTCGGCCTGGAGGACTTTGATCTCCACCGCGACGCTGATGCTGCGGACGACACGATAATTGCAGACTTTCTTCCGGTTGGTCTCGCGGCGGGGCTCTTTACACAGGAGGACGTCAACAGCGCCGAATATGCCCAACCACCTTACGAGGCGATGGCGCCCACCTTTGTCGACAGCATCCTGGACCGCCTCGACAAGTCACACCACGAGCTCGTGCTCAGCAAAATCAAGCTCCTAACGCCGGCGAGGTACGTTGCTAGCCTCGAGCACCCTGCAGACGAAGACTGGTGGCCCTCCGAGCCTGCATAAGTGCACGTGTGCTGGACGCTGCCCAAGACTTCGCGGCGCGGCGTGAAAGGGGCTTCTTGGCGGCGATCTTCTGTAGATGGCATTGCCAGGGCCGAATGCATGACTGACTAAAACGACTGTTGCTTCCGGCCGCCGAGTCGATCGGGGGACGGGGTTGCGGAGGACGTCTGTGCGCGTGGGAGGCGCGTTGGGGACGGGCGAAGGGGTGGTGAGCACCCCAACTTCGCTCGCCCTCACGGGCGTGCTCCCTCCTCTCTACTGATGCACTCTTCTGTCGACTTCCCACCTCCCTCAACATACCCGTCATGTCTTCCCCCGGAGGTTCCAGAAGGGGCAGCATGCCCACCAGGCCTCCAGCCGACACCGACGCGCGCGATCCAACCGCCCGCCCACACTGCAGGACGTCGCCGCCGACCCCTCCCACCCCGACTAGTCGGTCGCCCTTGCAGGGCACCACGGACGCGTACATCATCCGGACCGTCGACCAGTTCACGTCGCGCGCGCCGCGCCTCCACCCCCGGGCCGGGCGAGTATCTTGAGCTGGTCTGCGCGCTCGGGCCGGTCCCCGCGACCCTCTTCGAGCGGGTGAGAGTCGAAGTCACCCTTGTTTAAGCTTACGACGGGTCCAGCGAGGTAGCTTCGCGGGACCAAATCCAGCACCAGTGCAGAGTGGGGCAGCGGCTTGTCCGAGTGGGGCAGCGCACAACCAGCGGAGGCAATTTTCAGTCCCATTAGGATCATTAGCAGCCGTTTCGTAGTTGCCAACCTAATCGAGTGATTGATCGGCGCTCTGCCATGCGTTGCTGCTCATTCGCAACGTCGTCCACACCTCCAACAAGGCCGAGATTGGGAACATCTGCGGCAACACAGGGACCATGACCCATGACTCTCCATCCCGGGCCTGATCCCGGCCGTCTGGTGACAATGCAGCGACACCTCGGACAGAGCATGCGTGCATGTGCAAGGCGTGATGGGTGCGAGAGTGCGAACGTGAGCAATAATGGAGGTCGCGTCGCCACCCTCTCGCCCCCGCCGTTATCTGCCAAGCTCACACGCTCTCGACCGCCATAAATCGTCCTTGTTTCCCTCCTAACATCTCAACGCTCCTCAACAGTCGCCGCAATGCTCCTTTCCCGCCTCGATGGCATGCCCATCAACGACAGCCTCGCTACAGCCCTCAGCGTGGGAGACAAGATCCTCTCCTCCGGCACCGGACCGCTCGACGCCGACGAGATAGCCACCTTGGGGCAGCTGGGGTTCCTTCCGTCCCGCTCGAACCTCGAGTACCGTTCGCTTATGGAGCTCAACTATGCCCTCCTCTCGACTATTCCTTCCCGACGATAAACTGCCTGGTGAGGAGCCTGTCTTGCCTTCTGACGGTGCTATGAGCCGCATCTACCCAACTCCGGTTCCCCGCCTTTTCACCACCTCGGACGGCAAGCCTAGCATCCTCGACCCACGCTCATACGGGGACATTGTCGCGGGCGTGGTCGCGCACGCCGACCATCGCACTCGCCTTGCTCTTTGGGGCACGTGTGTCGCGCTCTACACCCACCTCAGCTCGCACTTCTACCACCACGTCAAGGTCAGCGACCGCCTCAGCACGGGAGACGGCAAGCCGTTCCCTTACAAGTTCAAGCATCCCGACAGCCACGATGCTGAACGCACCGATGCCATGAGCCGCTACACCCGCGTGTGCGACAACGTCGCGCCCATCAACGTCCACCTTGCCGACGCCTCCCTTACCTTCCTCCGCACTGTACGCTCCATTCGCACCCGCGCCGGCCTGAAGTTCGACATGGTCTCCAATCTCCAATCTCCAGGGCCCTAACCTCATCCTGTCCTCCACTTGCATGCCTGTGGACTACAGTGGCTGGCAGACCTCGTTCCTCATCATCCCGCACGGTCTTCCCCCGGTGCCCCGCGTTGTCATCAATGTCTCGTACACCTGGCCGCAGCAGCTCTTCGCGTCACATCTCGGCCTCCCCAACGCCCTCCCTACCATCCCCGAGGGCATTGAAGAGATCGTCTTCCACTTCAAGAAGTTCGGCGATCGCGCCCGCTACCTCCTCCTGCACGTGGAGCCCAGTATCGACATGGGCCTCCTCAATGCCGACCTCATCTACGCCGGCCTCATCAACGCCGGCCTCACGTTCCACATCGACGTCCGCGGGACGTTCACGTCGTCATCGCCGCCCCCCGTGCTCGGGCCCGCTGAGTACATCGCGCCGGTGATCGCCAAGCCGGTGCACAAGGATCTCTTCAGCCAGATTGCGGAGCTTTATGCCGACGCTGTCGGCAAGGGCAAGCGCGGGACGCGCGATCTCCGCCTCACCATGGTGGGCCTGGCGGAGTTTGACGCCGCGCGTGATGCGGATGCGGCCGACGAAGTGGTGTTTGCTCGCATCGTCGACTCCCTTCTTTGGGACGACGGGGTTGTCCCGAGGCCCGACGACTACGAGCATCACCCGTACGAGCCTGTCGCACCGACCTTTGTCGAGCAGGTTACCGACCTGGTCCACCACAAGAAGTACGAGCGCGTGCGCCGCAACGTCAAGGTCCTCTCGTCCACGGAGTACCTCGCCGGCCTCAAGCACCCGGCGGATGAGGACTGGTGGGACATGGGTGCGGAGAGCAAGTGCCAGGGCTGCCATGCGGCGAGTGCTGGCTGGGTATGAGGATGCAAAAAGAACTGGAAACGTTACGTGATAGCTGAGCGTAAAGTGTGTTACATGCATAAATGGCTAGGCCCTAGGTCCGAGTGTGGAAGCTCTGCCTTCTGTTCAGCCGGTAGGCTTCGAATCATGAGCGCCCTGAGTCCGCTCTGCAACAAGGAGTGGGCCTCGCCCTTCAACATCGGGCCGCCTACTGTACCATCCCGGATGAGATCGAGACTGTCGTCTTAACCAACTTACCAACGTGCTCCACAAGCAAGACCTTTCCGAGTCGGTCAAGCAAATGGCCTTCCACTTCAAGCACGACAGCCGCGAGCGCCCGCGCATTGCCCGCTTCAAGCTCGTCCCCGGCAGCCTCTTACCCGCGATTGCCGAGGTCTACCCCGCTACAGCAACCCCCGTACTCGGTCCAGGCCAGTGGTTGGGCGCCATCACTTCCGACATCGGGTCCGACCAAAGCTTCTTTCAGCAGATCATGGAGCTCTACACCAACGCGGTCGGCAAGGCAAGCCCCACAACCGCGCGCTCAGGCTCTCAATGGTCGGGCTTGACGAGTTCAACGTCGTCCGCAAAGCCGACGCCGCGGGAAACAAGGTCGTCGAGGCTGCCATTCCCAAGCTCCCGTGGCCTGGCGCGCCCCCGACTCGCAGCCAGTTCGCCCGCCCACCCTACGAGGATGTCGCTCCCACGTTCGTCGACAAGCTCACGGGTCTCATCCACAAGTCCAAGCACGAGCACATCCGCCGCGATGTGCAGGTGCTTTCGTCGACCGAGTATGTTGCATCTCTGGGCCGGCGCAGATACGCGGAAGACCTCTAGGTCGACGCCAACGATTTTGCTGAGGGTGACTGCTGCTTCGGGCCTTGGGCCCGAGGAGGGGGGAGATCCCGTGGTCGATAAGTGGTCCATGCATGAAGTGTGCAGACAGAGATCCAGGTGTGGGCGAAGATGAGCAGGGGGCGTCCGCGATCGCCACCAAGTTCCAGCATTAAACGCCATTAGAAAGCAAAAGCACTGGGATTAGCAAACGCATTTGAGTTCCTCATATTCTTAATAGCAGGCTGTTCTAATCATCGAAGTGATGTTTGCGTCAGAGTGGGGCGGACCCTGCACTCTGGGTGCCCCACTCCCTCACATATCAGTGCCCCACTCTGAGCCGATTCCGAGTGGGGCAGGAGCAAATCCTAATGAAGGACTCCACCATGCATTAGGAAGCTGCTAATATACTGGCGGCCATTGCGGACAAGCCTAATACCTCACAGTCTGCCCTACTCTCCTCCGGTGCGGCCTCTCCTCGCCACTCCGCCGTCACGCACAGTTGCTGACGAGAATTGTGAGGCGGTCTCGTCTGAGGCGCCCGGACAAATGCGTCTCCGCTTGACCGCTGCTTTGGGGGCATCTGCGCTCAGACCTCCAACCACGGCAGGTGTGACCTCCTCCTGCTTCGAGAACGCTTGTTGTTGCCACCCATCCTTCCATCTGATCAGCGACGATCCATCTGATCAGCGACCATGTCCGCCACCCAGCGCACGGGCGGCAATGCCCCTCGACGAGGCTGCATCATCGACCCGCATACCTTCCCGAGCATCCTCGACGCCGTCATCGACCACTGCGACCTACGCACCTCGGCCCGCCTCTCGGCCACCTCGCGCGCCATGAACTTCCATGTCGGCCGGTTTCTCAAAGGCCAAGTCGCCATCGTTGCCGGTGGCGTCTGTCCCCCCGAGCACTTCCGGGGCCTGCGGCACTGCCGCCTCCTCGAGATCCCAGCCCATATCCACCCGGCGTACCTCGCCTCGTCGCTCGAGCATGCGCGCAACGGCCGCGTCGTCCGCGCCTGGTCACGTGCACCGTACGTCCTCGGCGCCCTCCCCGACAACTTCCACACCTTCATCCTCGGCGTATCGTGCGTGCCTCGCCCGCGTCCTTGGGTGGAGTGGCGACGGCCCTTCTGGCTCGTCGACAGCCTGCCCACTGGTCCGCGCCGCATTGTCCTCAACATCGCCTACCAGTGGGCCGACATGCTCTTCGCATCCTACCTCCACCCCAAGGGGATGGCATGTCCCTTTCACCCCCTCCCGTCGACGGTGAGCGAGCTCGTTGTCCACTTCCGCCGCGTGGGGTCCCCGCGGCCCCGGTTACTCCGGTGCGTCAGGTCCGAGATCTTGCCGGGTCACTTCCGCAATGAGGTCATCGACAGCCTGTGCGGCGACGCGATTCCTATCTTGTTGGAGGAGGAGCACCTCGAGCTCGTCTCCGTTCCGCAACCGAGGACGAGTCTGTTCGACCAACTTGCCGAGGTGTACGTGGCCAACCCAGGTCTGACTCTCACCCTTGTGGGGTTGGAGGAGTTTGACGCTGCCCGCGATGCCGATGCGGACGGCGACGAGGCCTTCGCTGAGCTCGTGCCCTCCTTGCCCTGGATGGGAGAGGTACCTCTACCCTCCACGTATGCCCGCTCTGCCTACGAGCCAGTTGCGCCGAGCTTTGTCGCCCATGTCGCCGGCCTGCTCCCAAAGGAGCGGGAGGTGCGGCCGCGGGTTCATATCATCTCAGCAGCGGCTTACCTCGCCCCCATGGGAGTGAGGGAGACAAGGGAGGAGGACTGGTGGTCTCATACTGTCGAGGGGGTGGCGTATGATCTTAAGGCTCAGGTTAAGGAAGCTCGGAGGTCACCCAGGCGTGGAGGAGGATAAGGCGAGCCATATAGTTGTGCGGAATGTAATGCTGGAAATCTAGATTAAAATGCATCTATGGTGTCACTGCTGGTCCACACTCCTGCCATCTCCCAAGCTGCACAGGATGAGCGGTGTGCAGGGGCTTATATTATAAACGCGAGGCGGAGAACAGTGTGGGGAAAGATGACCGCATACCAGAACGGTCCAAAACTTTGAATGAACGACATGTCCACAACGATCCATAACGCGGTGTGATAGCTGGTCGAGGGGCGTTGAACTGATGGAAGAAGCACACCGCTCAGAACGTCATCACTGCTGTGTACTGACTCTCAAAGCAGATGCTCAGCACCTTCCTCACCTCTCCACGTCACGTCCTCTCTGCCTCTTCGCACCTCCCACTCCTCCTCGGTTCGCCCCCACCTCTCAACTTCCACCCCAAGGCTCTGCCCGCCATGACCGACGCACTGGACGACAATACATCGGCGACTTCCTCCGCGATCCCGTGCATCATCGATCCCCAGAGCTTCCCGCACCTCCTCGACATCATCTTCCACCACGCCGACCACACCACTCGTGTCCGACTCCGGGGTACGTCCCGCGACATCAACGCCCACCTGGACCGCTGGTGGTTCCAACACGTCGTGTTCCTCTCCAAGGCGGACATCCCAGGGGAGGAAGGGAACATCGGTTTCCCAAACGGTCACCGAGCTCCACGCCTCACCACTAGCTAACCGATCGAAAGCACCTCGACGGCAACCTCCCCGACGACCCTCAAAGTCCTCGACTGGTGGGACTACAGTGTGAGGAGCGATGAGCTCATGTACTATTAGTACGTCGAGAAGCATGTGAGTGCAGAGCATGTAATGCATCAGCTATCGGTTGGTCGAGCTTTAAGCTGGACCCGAGGCCAGCTTCACAGCTGAGGCCACCTGGGTTACCAAGGCTCGACGTCGTGGAGGAGGTCACGGCCGAGGGCTCAGGTGCGGAGGAGGCTGCTCCCAAGCCGGCGAAGCAGCACACGTAGCCATGCGTAATGCTGTCCCAAGGACTCACTCATACGGGCAGACGGGTTCACAGCACCCAAAGCGTTCCCGACCCGCGGCGGGTGAGGCGCTCGCCCGGCTGGCGCGGCCAGTCGTAGTGCAGCGTCGCGTCGCGCCCGAGCTGGGCGCGGTACTCGTCGTGCGTGACGAACGTGACCGTCATGGGGGGCACCTTGGCGTCGTCCTCGGCGGCGCGCACGGCACTGGCGCGCGGCTCCTCCGCGAGCTCCGCCGTGTCGGTGAGCCCGTCGACCACCACCGTGATGCGGTACTCGGCGTCCGTCTCGCCCTCCCACTCCTTCTCGTTCCCGTACCGGATCCAGTACCCGGCGCGCTTGAGCACCTGTGCCGTCGTCTTGCGGCGGTCGCGAATCGCTTCGGGCCCCGGCCGGTCTGGCGAGATGATGAGGGTGACGTCGTGCGTGGGTTTGAACGTCGGGAAGACGTAGCTGAGGGCGAGGAGGCGGAAGAACTCGTTCCGCCGCGCATCGTACTGCAGGTGCAGGACGGTGCTCGTCTCGGGGCCGGGGACGCGCGTGTCCCGGCCGCCGCGCTGCTTGGTGGTGCTCACATCCACGAAAGATATGAGGCGCGCTTTGGGCCAGCGCCATGCGAGGGATGGGTACGCGCCGCGGAACGCGACGAGGCGCACCGTGTCAGGTTCGAACTGGCGGAGGATGGAGGCGGGGACGGGCTCGCCGGGGTCGGAGCGCGGGCCCTGCCACGAGATGTCGAGGGTGCGGGTGTGTTTGAACGGTAGGGGGAGGAGGGAGGTGGAGGAGGTGAAGAAGCCGGCGCGTGTCCACGCCCAGAATGCCCAGCGCACGCCGCGCGCGCACACCGCCCACCCGCCCTGCTCGACGCCCTCCACCGTGTACGGCGCGCGCTCGTACAGGTGCACGTGGGCGAAGAGGAGTCTATCGGCCACGGCGCGGTGGTAGCGCGACACGCCGCGCCAGGCGCACAGGCCCTCCAGGTCGGCGGAGCGGAGGATCGTATCCACGAGGTCGGGGAAGAGGTCGCTGTCGAGGAGCATGGGGAGGTGGCGAGGGAGGAGGGGGAGGGTAGTGTGCGGGAGGGGAGGATGATGGGCGATGGATGGATGAATGGATGTTGTGAACGAGTGGGCGGATGAACGGAGATGCGGAATGTGAGTGGTGAGCTGGGCGGATCGGCCGACACGCGTAGCTTGTGGCAACCGCCGACGTGGCGTGGGGCCGCTGACCAGCTCCGACCACGAGCGGAACAGTCGCGATACGCTCGGCCCTCCTTCTGTGGAGCGAGCTCGACTCAAACAATGGCGTTGTGCATGCTTATCGCGACGCTCGGACTCGCGCTTTGGTCGCCGAGGCCGAGGGAGCACTGGGCTCAGGCGGCCATCTCCGAAGGTCCTGTCACCACCCAACGCGACGTCACTCACCTTCTCCCTCCACCACATCCATCACCCCACAGCGGAGACGAGCAAACCCCGGGGAGCGGAACGCCAAGTGAGCGCGGTGGTCGAGGCCAAAGACGCCGTGGTCGCCGAGGGGCCTCTAGGCACGGACTAATGCATGCACACGCTACTTCCCCAGGCGGCGGGTTACGTGCACACCCCACCGCGTCTGCGGTGAGTCCGACGCGTACCCCCACACAGACCGAGCCTGCAGCTCCCACCGTACGCCGGCAGCCAGCACTCGCTACCATCACCACCCCTCGCGCGGACGGTCAGCGGCTTCACCTTCCCCCCCGAGAGGTGAGGTGAAGCTGGGCGCGGTGCGCTGAGTGGCGCAGGGGGTCTGCCCTGACGGATGCGCGCTGAGCAAACGAGGAGGGTGGGTATCGCATTGTGGTAGAGATGGCAGTGGTGATGAGGATGATGGAGAGGACAACGTCGAGCGTATCAAAGGTAGCGAGGAGCAGCTGGAGCAGAGTGGATCGGCGTTCACCACGCGCCATCCAATCGGAGCAAGCCGAGGTCACGACGTCATCTCGTGGAACGCTGCTCCCACATCTCTCATCCGCTCTCTCGTCCTCGTTCTCACTCCGCTTCTCCATCTCCGTCTCGTCCTCGACGCGCGACTGCCCGTGGTCCCGCGTCCACCCCCCCGCTCTCTGTCACCCTCGCACACCTCCGACGCTCGGACCACCGAACCTCCGCCTCCACCGCCCCTCCACTCCACCTCCACTGCCCCTTTCCGCAACTTCCCTCTACTTTCACTCGTTTCCGCCCGCCTACGGCCTACCCGCAATGCAGGTCGTCAAGCAGCTCACCTCCCTCGAGCCTCCCGCGATCGAGGGCCTCGCCAAGCTCCTCGCCTCCTCCTTCGACCTCAACGACGACCTCTATGCCGCGCTCTACGGCAGCGCGCCCGACCCCGACACCTTCATCAACCTCTACTTCCGCAGCCGGGGCTACGAGAGCGTGCGCGACGACGAGGTCTACGTCATCGAGGCGGCGGGGCTTGTCGTCGCTGCCGCGGTCGTCGTGCCGCCCGGGCCACGGAAGTGAGTTTGCGCAGGGCTTGGCTGACCCAGACACCGCGAGGAAACGCCATACTCGGCCGAGCTGAAGAGCGCGACGCCCGAGGACGTCGCGGACAAGCAGAAGCTCGTGAGTACGCGCCACCTGACCTGCAATTGGCTCACACCAGTTCCACGAGGTAGTCGACGAGCTCGAGAGCGAGGCGTTCGGCGACGACACGTACTACCTCTCGTTTATTGGCGTGGCGCCGTGGGCGCGCGGCAAGGGTCTGGCCGGCGCGCTCATGCGGCACGTTATGGACCGGGCGCGCGCCGATGGGCGGCTGGTCACGCTTACCACAACGACGGAGGGGAATGTGAGTTGGCTGAGCGTTGCGCGCGTGGCGAGGCACTTGCATGAGCTCACACCAGATCCCCATGTACGAGAAGTTTGGCTTCAAGGTCATCCAAATGGCAGAGGTGACGCTGGGCCGGACGCGCCTGGATATCTGGGCCATGGACAATGCCGAGGCCGAAGGACACTTGTAAAGGCGTCTGGCTACGCGGCACTCAGCGCTGCGTGTCCCTCGCCTCATGTATCATCAACAGTTCGGGGTGACATCGCTACTGACCTGGCTCGGTCATCTATCCCGCAGGATAGGGTTCCAAGCTTACGAGCATAGGTCTACCTCCCTCCTTAACCCCCTTCCAACAAAGCTGTAGCCCACATCAGGGTGAGCTGCGTCGTCGCCCCAGTCCATCCCGCACAGGGAGGTGAGGCCACATATCATCGCGAGCACCGGTACGACCACGGTATGACCCCCCACTTCGCAAGTCCGCTATGAAGGGCCACCGCGTGTAGTCAAGGGGCCTCCTGATGCCAGCACCAGCCTCGCCTCATGGGTCAGGGACAGTAATGATTCAGTGATCTCACGAGCGTGTCTACATCACATTCAAGTTGGTGCGAGGTGTAGCGCGAGGGTGTGGAGTTGCGGGGCTAGATGGAGGAGTGCGAGAACTGGGAGTGCCCAAAGGCTTGTGGGTGTTGTGCAAGGTGTCACGTGATGCGGAAGTGATGGTGTGTGATCCGCCAGGCGGCTGGGAAGGGAGTTGAAGCTGCGTTGGGAGCGCGGCGTAGGAGTGACGGCTGCGTGGGTGGTGCGTGAGGCAGGGTCGAGCCTTGTGGGGTGGGGGAAGAGGGAGAGGGAGTGGAAAGTGAGTGGTTAGGGGAGCGACGGTTGTGAGTGGTGGGTGGGCGTGTTCGAGGGCTCCGTGCGGCAGAGCGCAGAAGTCGAGAGCGGAACCTAGTGCTGGGGTGAGAGAGCAGTGCTGTGGGTGGGTGCGTAGAGCAGGTGGTAGGTTGTGAGGAGGATGAGAGAATGAGAGAATGAGTCGAGTGATGATGACAAGACGCGCAGCGAGGTGGGGTGGAGGTACGCATCGATCAGCCCGAGCATCGGAATCACCGTGGGAGAGTGGTCCATCATCCCACCAGCCTCTCAGCCAGTAGTCAGCGCCCTATCCTGTGAGGAGAATGAGGTTGTACTGGGTCATGTAGAAGTAGCGACTGCCTATGAACTACAATACGCACTACTAACATTGACACTTCAGCTACAGACATAAACGCGCCGCGGGCAGCATTGGCGCACTCCAATGCCGCAGGCTAACGGGGCGCCAGGATGTCAACACCACATCGTCTAGCTCATCCTCCCATTCCGGGCGAGTCATGACTTGTACGTTGCTCACCGCCACCTTCACCTCGTCCTCACTCCAGCCAGTGTCAGCACCGTGCTCCCTGATTCTGGCTTTAAGCGCGGCCAGAAATTGGTCGTGGAGCAAACGGGTGCCTTCGTCCCACAAGGGGCTGTACGGTTTCGGAACGAAGCCGTCCAAGTCATGTGGGATTAAGAGACGAGTGGAAGCGAATCCTAGACCTGGAGCGTCGAAGACATGGAGGTTGACGACTGTGAGGCGAATGCGCTGGAGGTGAGGAACGAGAGAGTCGATGACGTTGGCCAGGAATCCGAAGGGTGGCAAGCTGAACGTGTCGTCGTCTGGTTCCTCTGTTTCGAACATCCCGGCCGCGTCGACGCCGTCCAAGAGTAATGTGATCGCTTTTAGTGAGGGTGGCACTTCGAAACCGTCGATCACGATGTCCTCCTCAAGGGATGGCCTCTCCCATTGCCAGTAGGCTATACTGAGTGTAAAATGTTGGATGGTGGGCGGAATGGGAGGGATGGAGGTGCGAGGCTCGCGAAAGTTGGCCATGCCGTCGAAGTCGTAGAAGAGATGACGAGTAGAGGGGGGAAGGAGTTCCAACAGCCTGTCGACGGAGCCTGAGACGACGCGGACCACTTGAACATTGGCAAGGGTTGGTAATAGGGGCTCCAGATGCGCAGCAACATTGCCGATCAGGTCGAGGACGCGAACGCCACGGCAGGCTGCTAAACTCCATGACCAAGCCCGAGCCAACACGTGTCTCGATTGTACGGCGCGAGAATCGTAGAAGGCGAAGGCTGGCAGTTGTGCATTGTCATAATAATAACCCATCGGAGCTTCCGTGCAGATATGCACTCGATCGTTCTCCCAATGAGGGTACCTTCGAGAGCGCCCGATGATGAGGTGCTCACACAACTTGCGGTCCGCACGTGCCTTAATGGTGCGGCTCATTTGCCGGAAGGCGAAGAGCGATCTGCGGTCGGACATGTCCACGATGCGGTCCATGATGTGTGGGAAGGTTTGGGCGTCGAGCTTGGTCGTCGAGCCGTGTGGGCCTTGGGCGTTGCGTTGGAGAGGCAAGACTCGTTCGAAGTCGCACTGCGGCAGGTCGGCTGCTCCGCGCAAACGATGGGAGAAGCGCCTGAGTTCGCGCCAGCGAATGCCACTCGGAGTGGGGCAGTTCGACATCCCGCAATGAGATGACCGGATGGCGCTTTGGCGGGGGCCGTTGAGGAGTGAAGAAAGGTAGGAGAGCTGGTCTGGGCGGGTGGCGAGATTGCACTGGCAGTGGGTCTCCTGATGGTGGTTCTGGTTGGAACAAGGGTGCTGGTTGGAACAAGTGCGTTGCCAGTGAAGTGAGGGGAGTAGAGGTTTGTTGGGCAAACTGATATTATATGGATGGAGTGGAAGTGGGTGAAGCAGAGCCAGCAGATGGGCTAGAAGGAGGGTGGGACAAAACACTGGCAAATGACTTGTACCCCACTAGTGCCGGTGGCGACAGATTCGAGTCATGGGTAGCTTTTAGTGGCACATCGCCCATGACATGTGAATTGTCAGTTGATTTCAGCTGCCGCAGCTCAGGTAAAACGGGGAGCAGGTAAAACTGGGAGCATTGGTAAAGTACGGCGTGGCTACACACGCAGGCTGGCACCCATGGCCATACCACAAGAGTCTCTAGTAGGCTATCAAGCCATCAAGCAGCTCATGCAGCCACTTCAAAGCCGCTGCATGGCTCGCGCCACTGCAAGGCTTGTCGCCACGGCCTGCGCTCAGTGTGCACTGCGCTCAGTGTGCACTGCGCTCAGTGTGCACATGTGCATCTGCTAATCATCACCCCTCCGTCAGCACATGAAAAGTCTTCCACGACGTCAACTCCTCGTCATTCACCTCCGCCTCCCACTCCTCCGTCTCCAGAACACGCACGGTCCCAATGCCTCGGTCGGTCATCCCGCTGTCCCACCCCGCCTCGTCTGCGTGCGCTCGTATGGCACGCGCGGACCCCACGGCACGCCTCGAGACACGCGTCCCGGGCACGGTCAACGTATGAGGCGTGTAGGCGCGGCGGTCGGTGCGTCGGCGGTCGTCGGTGCGAGCCGTTCATGTTGATCACCCGCTCGCACACCTCAGGTAGACACGCCCCGTGGATGGCGCCTGATGTCAGCACCGCCTCGACCGCGCACTCTCACGCCCATCACCGTCACGGCAGCGGGCCGTCCTCGCCCAGCGCAGCCCACTCGTCACGCGTCATCACGCGCACGTTCCCCACAGCGCGCGCGACGTTCCCGTGCCCCCGCGCGCGCACCTGCCGCTCAACCTGGCCCAGGAGGCGGTCCTTGAACAGCCCGCAGATCTCGTCCCAGTGCGTCTCCTCGACGTCGTCATACGCCAGAGGAGATCCATCGACCATCGGCTCCGTCTCGGGGTCGAAGTCGTGCTCGAGCCCCAACATCGGCCCCGACCGGGGATCGACGCCGACGAGCGTAACCACCACCCGGTGGAGGTGGGGCACGGCGTTCCCCAGCACCTGGGCGAGCACGCCGAACATCCGCGGGTGGGGTGGCGCGTCCTCCACATCCCCGTTGCGCGGGTCGAGGATGATGGTCACCTCCTGCAGGGCGGGCGGGAACGCGAAGCCCTCCACGAGCGCATCCTCGTGCCCGTACCGCTCGTAGTAGTCCACGAGGAGGGTGAGGCGCTCCACGGCCCCCGTAAAGTCCGGGACGGTGGCGGGGGAGGGGCGCAGGTCTGCACTGAGGCGGAGGGAGAGCGAGACGACGAGGTTCGGCGCGGGCACGAGGACGCGGAAGACGCGCCGCCCGCGCGCGTCGGGGTACACCCTGACGGTGTGGACGGCGCCGAGGCCCCCGGCGGCCAGGAGGTCCGCCTGCTGCCGGGTGTCGAGGGCGCGGCCGTATACCTTGAGCGTGCGCGTCTTCCTCAATGCGGCGGCGCACCAGTCCCACGCGCGCCCCATCTCCTCGGGCGTGCGGTGGCGGCGGAACGCACCAGTTAGGAGTGCCGGCGCGGTCCCCCGCCGCGAGTGCGAGTGCGTGCCCCACGCGGACCAGCCCCACGCGGCGCCGGCATCGTCGTCGTACTCCTGCGGCGCGGAGAGGGTGAAGGGCTCGTCCGCCGTGTACTCGTACTGCGCGAAGACAGGGAGCGGGAGAGGGTGTTTCGAGGGGGAGAGGGTGTAGTAGTACGCTCCCGGTGTGCGCTGGGAGGGCGGGGAGCGGACCACGAGGTGGGTGCTGAGAGTCGCGTCGACGCGTCGGCGGACGGCGGACTGTGTTCCGCGCAGGGAGAGAAGGGCTTCGTAGTCCGCCAGGTCGATTATAAGGTCCAGGAGGTGGGGGTAGACCTGGGCATCGAGCGCCGGGGTCGATCGAGGCGAGCTCATGTGAGGATGTTGAGTGGTGAGGTGGATGGTGTTGACGTCGTGCGAGCGTGATCTCGGTCATTTCGGCTCGGGCTGCCGGAAGTTGCCGGATGTGTTTGGTTCCGCTCGTCAACGCTCGCTCTTCACACTCGCCTCTGAATGCAACAGCAAGCAACCACGGCAAGACAGATGGAAGAGCGCACGCTAGCATGTGTATACAACCATTAGACAACCTGGTACTGTACCATCCCGACATAGCTGTACCCGACCCGGCCCTTGCGGCGGAGCCATTCCTCCTTGGTCAACCCACGCGCCTGCTCGCCGTTGACCTTGTCGATCGCGACGATGGACGTGTTCCCCCTGATCTTGTCGGCGGGTACGTCGAGGTACCACCACTCGCCATTGTAGTCCATGGGGGTGAGGTCGTCGTTCGTCAGCACCATGAGGAGGAGTGGGCCGCCCTTGCGCGCCACGACGGTGTCGGCCCAGTGGTCGCACAGCCACGGCACCTGGAAGCGGACCATGCCCGCCTGCTCGTGCTCGTATGGGTCGAGGTACTTCACGGCGGGCTCGAGGCCGGTGGGGTCCAGCCCCTCCTCGTGCCCGTTGGAGTAGATGGTCGGCGGCTCGTTGCCGCCGTCGTCGATGTACTCCTCCCACGAGATCTCGTAGCCGTCATCGCGGAACTGGTACTCGGCGTCGGTAGGATAGTGGGTCTTGCCGAACGCGTCGTTGCTCATGATGAAGTGCTCAGGCTTGAGCTTCTGGTCCCACGCCCCGTTGGTGAGGCTTCCCGCGCCCCAGCACGAGTCGAGGAGCTTCCACTGGCCGTCGTCGAGGCGCACGGCGTTCCACGCGTGGGTCGTATAGAAGGGCGGGATGACGCCCGCGGCAGGCGACTTGTACCCGAACCCCTTGCCGTGGCCGTTGATGTTGAGGCACTCCATGCCCGCGGCCTGCGCGATCGCCTGGTACACCTTGCTGAAGCCCTCGCAGACACCCTTGCCGGTGCGGATCGTGTCCTCGGCCGTGTGGCCGCGGGGGATCGTTCCGGCGAGGAAGTTGGGCACGTCGTACTCGATATTGTAGTGGAGCCAAGTGAAGATTGCGCGCGCCTTGTCGGTGAGGTGCTCAAATGGTGAGCAGAGAACGTCGGCGAGGAAGGGGATGGGGTCCCGGGGGAGGCACTCGCGCGGGTACCGCGCCGCCTCCTCGTCGGGGTAGGTGTAGTCGCGGCACACGAGACAGGTGACTGGGGGCATGTCGATCGGCCCCTCGTCGGGAGGTGGGGCTGCGGCGACGGGCTTCGAGTTCGGCCGGGAAGCGAGGGGTACTGGCGGAGGGCGCGACTGGAGGGGTATGGGGGGTGGGCCGTTCCCGGGACGAGAGGAGGGGGGAGGAGGGGGTGAGGGAGCGCGAGGTACGCTGGGAGGTAGTGTGCGACGGAGAGTGGGCGCCGTGGGCGCCGGTGTTGGCCGAGCGGGGATGGGCGGAGACGACGTTGCGTGATCGTCGTGCTCGTCGTTCTGGCGGGTCGGGAGGCGCGGTGGCAATCCGGGCTTGCCCCCGGGTAGTGGAGGGCGTGGGCGCAACGCTGGCTCGGGCGGAGGCTGCTCATGATCTTCTGTATGTCCGTTCGGCCGCGCTGTAACAACCGGCGGCCACTTTCGCGCCGCGCTCACAGGCTCCACCGACGGCCTGCGCGCCGGCAGCGGCGGCTCCGTCGACTCCTTGCGCGCCGGGAGGGGCGGACGCGCGCCTCGCCCGGGGAGGGGCGGCGGCGAGCGGGTGGACTCGTCGGGGCTCGCGCTGCCGTCAGCACAGCAATCAGGCACCGGGACGTACATGCGCGCCGGGAGGTGCGGGGGCTTGGGCGCGGCCTTGCTGGGGAGCGGGGGCTTGGCGGGGGGGAGCGCTGGTTTCGGCGCTGGGGTGGGCGGCTTCCATGAGGAGGTGGACGCGGTGGAGACGGCGGAGATGGGGGAGGGGTCGCGGGGCGGGGGCTTGGGAACGAACGTCTTGGGTTTGGGTTTGGGCGGCGGCGCTTTCATCGGCGTGGGCGCCCCGCCCTGCTGTAGGTTGAGGGCGGCGATGCGGTCCTTGAGTGAGGTGAAGACTGGCTCTTCGTCTGCCATTGTGGAGAGATGGAGAGATGAGAGAGTGGAGACGGTGAGCGTCAGCTACACTTGGGTGGGGTGGGATGGAGGTGCGTCAGGATAATCACGTGAGAGCCCGTGCCTGTCTTGGCACAAGATGGCTATTTCCAGCGGAACTAGAAGACAGGTGTTCGATTCATTCAGAAGGAAGTGCTGACCACTCGCCCAGAAGGCGGTCACCTGCACTCTACACGACGGGTACGCCTACGCGACCCTTCCTCCTCCCCATGCTCCCCTCGTCTGCCTCACCCCCTCACCTGCTCGCTCCACCTCACCCTCCCTCCGATGAGCACGGGCAGCCCATATTTGGGGTGCTTGGGTTGCTTCCTGCCTCGTGTCTGCCTCGTGTTCCGGTGATGGTTGCAATGGTGGGCAAGTCGGAGTCGTCAGTGAGCATCTTGCAACCACCCCAGCGACATGCCCTGTCTTGCCAGTCATCTCAGCCCTGTCAGTGAGTTAGTGTTGAGCTGTCATCCGCGGCATGCTCGTGTTGGGTGGGTGTAGGTCGGAGGCCTACGAGGAATGGGCGTGTGGCGAGGGGAGTGGATGTGGTGGATAAGCGGGACCAAATGGCGCCTCATGCGTCCACCATCAAGCTGACAGATCTTGCATGAGCAGCACACCACTACGTACGTCCGCTCGCGACCTTAGCAGTATAACACATACGTATGCAGCTCCGGCAGTCTCTTTAGCGCTACGGCATCGGAGCCCGCCCCACGGGTCATCCCCTACCAGCTGTACTGTACTTCCGCTCCAGTTAACGCGCTGGTTGGGACGCTGATTTCAGCAGTTCTGCAGCTGTACATCAGGTAGATGGTATCTCTCATCGCCCTCTGATCTCCACAATACATATCTAACACGCCTGCGGCACCTCCCCGCTCGCCCACCAGTCGGCCTCGTCACCGTGCTTGCCGCCCTTGAAGTACTCAGCCGAAGTGAGGACCTTAACGTCGCGCTTCGCCTTGTCGCGCTTCTTCTTGGGGACGCCCTTGAGCACCAGGTTGAGGAACGTGTCCGCCATCGCGACATACTTGGGGCGAGTGACCTGCGGGGCGGTGGGGAACCAGGGGAGGGTGGCACTGAGGGTGTCCCACTCCCCATCACCCGATGCGTCGGCGTCGCGCGCGGCGTCGAACTCGTCGAGCCCAACGACGGTGAGCTTCAGGCCAGTGCGGTAGAGCCTGGCGATGCGCGCGAAGAGGTTCATGCCGTCGATGGGAAGCGGGAACTCGATGGTGTCGAGGTGCTCGTTGGCGAGGAGAGGCGGGACGGGGTCGGTGGCCGTGAGCGTGCCGACGATCTTGTGCGTGCCGAAACCAACCGTCTCGCACACGGTGTAGCGGGGGCGCGGGGTGGGGATGTGCTTGAAGTGGATCACGAGCTCCTTCACGCTTTCGGGGAGGGTCGTGATGCCCATGGTGGACGCGAAGATCGCGTCCGCCCAAGCGTAGGCCACGTTGTACACGAGGCGCTCGGTGGGCGGCGCGCTGGGCGGGGTGAGGTCGAACACGTTAAGCCAGTGGTCGGGATGCTCGGGCGACGGGAGGCAGTTGCACTTTAGCACGACGGTGGCCGGCACGGCAAGGCTGCTGATGTCGACAGAGTTCCACGAGCGGAGGGTCTGCACGCGGCCCCGCTCGAGGATGAAGTTGACGGTGGGGAGGTCGCACGACGACTCGAGGTCGAACACGCGGCAGTGGAGTGTGAGGTGCATTTGCACCTCCACTGTGCGCATGACGGGTACGTCACGGAGCATCTGCGGGAAGATGCCGGTGTGCGGCACGAGCCCGCCGCACTTCTTGACCGCGTGCGCGTAGTAGTCGGCGTTCAGGCGCTCCTGCAGCGTGGGGTGGGTGGACCAAAGCGCCAAGCGGGTCTTGGCGTCTGCATGTGCCAGAATGAGGTCGACGATGCCAGGGTACGCGTCGGGGTCGAGGATGCAGGGCTTGTTCGTGGTGGTGCGGAGGGGGCAGTCGAGGGCGGGAGGGCCGCTGAGGGAGGCGGAATCACCAAGCTGGGGCATGGGAAATCCCGGCATGGCAGCTCGCGTCAGCTGTGATGTGTGGGGTGGTGTACCTCTGTTCCCACCAAAGGCGATGGCGGGCATGAAGCCGAGGACCTCCTGGCCGCCGTCGACGAGCCGGGGGAGGCCGAGGTCGCTCGGGCTGATGAAGGGGACCCCGTCGAGGTTGCCTTGGTGGAGGGGGACGGGGACAACTGAGACGCCAGCGAGGAGAGCGCTGAGGTTGATGAGGTGCGTGCCGTCGAGTTGGGGGGGTGGGTTGGGCATGGTGAGCGCGTTGGGGTGGAGATGGAAGGCAGGGAGGCGGCGGGAGGTGGGGAGTAGTTCAGGTTGGGGATGATGTTGAAGTTGAGGATGATGGGATGAGTGTCTGTTGTGAAGAGGACAATGTACGCCCATCAACACGGGGTGATGATGCGCCACACTCTGCGCGGATCGGGGCGAGCGGGCCTCGAGGCTCGGCATCGTCCTGCAATCGCCCCAGTCGCATCCGTCGGTGATCTGGCCCAGATGAGCTGGGGTGCTGGGGTTCCGGATACATGCTTGGAGTGATGAGCAGCGCGCCACACGCCACATTACACTGAGAGAGTGAGCTTCGCTGAACTCTTCTTGGTAGAGTGGATGGCGACTAATCAGGTTTGCTAATACTTCCTAATGCGGGCGTGAACCACATCTAATGCTGCCGGGCTGCCCCACTCGGTCGTCTGACTTCCGCCCCACTCTTACAAGGTTGACCATTAGGAATCCCTAACGACCCACCCTAATGCGAAACCATTTAATCCCGTGCGTTCGGTGCAGCTATCCTTGAACCCCTGAATTTTATCCTGCAACCTGACTGAAGATCCCTGCATTTGCCGCAGCTTTCCTGCATTTCATCGAACAACCACCCGAACATCCTCTAGTGCATGCATGCATTTCTCTCTGCATCTCATACTTTGCACAGTGATAGTTTGCATGTAGAGGAGCCTTCCCTGTGAATATGGAGGTTGTGAATGCATGCGAAGGCTGGTGAAGCGCTCATCCCTTCCATATTCTGCCTCTGATAGTGCCACTTGTTGAATATCTTCTACATCTATTCGGCTCTGTATGAGCATATTCAGCTGATAGAGCAGCATCTGCACTACGGCCCTGCGCATTTTTGGGCTTCTCGAACACTTGTATGCATGTGTTCGAAAGTGTGCAGTTTGGGGGACTTCTAGGGTGGAGGTGTGGCCCTCCAGGGTGAGAAGTACCAATGTCTGGACTGAGCATGCTCCAACTCATTTTATTGCCTCTATGCATGTGTACTGTATTGAGCAGAATCTCAGCTACCTGCATGCACAACCTCGTGCTGCTCATGCATTGTTCGGAGAGGTGTTCGAGCAAATTAAGGAAAGCTGCGGCAAATGCAGGGATCTTCAGCGAGGTTGCAGGATTAAATGGATTGTCGCTGGGAAGTTGGACAGAATGCGGGGATTAAATAAACGCGCCCCCCTAATCCACCCCCCGTCCTAATCAAACTGAAACCTATGCCTGCCCCACTCTGGAGTCCGGCTTTGGTGGAGGTGGCGGTCCATCAACTCCTCGCACTCATCTACCCACAGTCAACCAACACTTCTGTGCTCTCAAGCAGCAAGAAGCCCCATCTATCACAGGGTGGTAATGATAACACTTCCAGCTTGCCTTCGGCTGGTAAGGACATCCCACTGGGCTTGGTGTTGTTCCTGTGTGGCGTGGCGCCTCGCCGCCGCCTCGTGTTTCGGCGTCCTCCGCAAGTCACACTCTCAACACCCTCAAACAACGCCAAGGGGACCGTGACGCTCGTACGACTGGTTCGCTCCGTTGTTGGGCTTCTCGCCCCAGTCCAACACCCAAAGAATGCCCTCCCAAGGCTCCATTCTAAACTGATCCCCCTCCACTCCTTGATTCAGCCGCTTGGCACCTCACTCACCAAACGCCTACGTAGCCTATTGCCCCTCTCAATACCCAACAATCCCTTTCGCCTCAACATGCCCCGCATCCTCGCCACCCTCGAGAACGCCCTCTTCATCAATATCGACACTCTCGTTGGCGAGAAGGACAGTCCCGTGCTCATTACGTTTCCCCAGCTCAACCTCGGCGGGTTCCAGGGCTCTATTCAGTAGCTACCTGGCCTCCCACGAGCTGGTTGGCCTTGACGCTCTCTCCGACTGTCAACTACGCGGTCTCAACTTGCCTTCGGATCGCAGCAAGTGCTTGGGCGTTGGAGGTACGTGCCTGAGCCTTGACGCCGCTAAACGCCATCCCCCTTGAGCCAAGCCAGTCCCCCGCCTCCCTCACCCCTCCCATGTGTGCGCCCACCCCTTGCATCCTCGATCCCACCCCTTTTCCCGGCATCGTCGACCTTGTGTTCGCCCACGCCGATGAAAAGACGACCTGGCGCTCCAGAAGCACCTCGACACCCTCTACTACGCGCACACTGTCAAGAAGTCCACGGTCGACACCCCCCGTGCACACAACATGATGGACCTCTCTGGTTTCACCATTCCCCGTACGGATATCCTCCAGTGCAACTGTGCTCCAACCTCGACAACCCAGAGGACTGGGACACGCTGTCTACGACCTCGCTCAATCCGAAAAGGGGCCGAAGGCGGAGCGTCTGTTGTATGCGTCGCGTACACCTGGGCGGACACGCTCTTTGCCTCGGGCATGGGCACCAAGGTCCTCCCCAAGAGCATCAAGGAGCTCGTTATTCACTTCAAGCACGTGCCTGGGGAGCGCGCGCGCCACTTCCTGTGCAAGTACACGGGTCGCGGCCGCCACCGCAACATCGCGGCTCTGAGCGCGAGCAGCCCGATTCCCGAGCTCAAGGCTGACGAGCACCTCGACATCGTCCACTTCCCGAAGCCCAGCGGGGACGGCCTCTTCAAGCAGATCATCCAGGTCTACTGCCCCGGCCTCAAGCTCACCCTGGTCGGGGTGGACGAGTTCGACAACGCCAGCGACGCCGATGCGGCCGGCGACGCCGCCTGGGCGGCCATGTACAACTTCCTCCCGTGGAGCGGCATGATGCCCTACCGCCCGGTCCGCCGCGCCTACCACCCCATTGCCGACACAATCGTCGAGGAGTTCGTCAAGACCCTCCACCGCAAGAAGCACCCCCAGGCGCGTCGCGACATTCAGGTGCTCACGTCGCCTGAGTATCTGAAGCTTGGCCACCATGAGTGGGAGGACTTGTGGACTTGGGGAAAGCCCCGTGGCTGCTAGACGTAGGTTGGATCTACTGTACATTCATCATGCAAGCTGAGGTGTGTCATAGACACTACTGCGTATCTGAGGTGCTGAAGTGACCGATGAGGTCAGATGGAGCTGGCCTATCCCGCTCGCGGTCCGGCTGATCGAGACGATCTGGGTCCCAAGGCATTGCGGATCCCCATCTGCCCCAACACAGGACTCAGCTGAGGAACAGTTGTGGCCATCGAAGCGTTGCATGAGGGGCGCTCGCGTCGAAGGAGGGCGAGAACGCGCCCCCTCGCACGCTGGCACTCCTCCCTCCGCATTCGAAGCGGGGACGATATGTCTTCAAACCCGTGTCATCACCCACCTTGCTGTTGCACACCTCTTCACTTCCACTTACCTCATCACTTCCGAACCACCATCCTCCACAACACCCAGACAAGGCTCTACCAGCACAAGATGTGCGTGTCGGATCCACTCAGGGCAGAGCTGACCGCAGGTCTAACACCAAGTATCCCACCAAGTCGAAGGAGACGTGGAACCTCCTCGAGTCGGACATTGCACAGGCCCAGGCCTCAGCCTCCCAAGACGAGGATGAGTCCACAGTGGCGGCCATCGCCAACCTCAACATCACTCCCGCCTGGGACACGCCGTACGGCCGCCGCATCTTCCTCAACGTCCCCAAGGACGTGCAGAAGCTTCTCGACGAAGGCTTCCGTCCATCGGAGGGCACGCCGACGCGTCTCGGCGTCTACCTCGCCGCCTGCCACTCGCACAAGACGGGGGCGTTCGGCATCGGCGTGTACTGGGGCGACAAAGAGGCCGAGGCTTACAATCTCTTCGAGCGCCTCGCCCCACGCCAGGCCGAGACCATTGGCCAGGCGGAGCTGATTGTAAGCGCACCTCAGCCCCAGTCACCAATCCCAGGCTGTCATCCGCGCTCTCGAGAGCTGCCCGCACAACCACTACCCCCTCCAGATCTCGTGCGGCTCCGACTACGTCTGGAATGTGGTCAGATGTACGTAACCGGGAGATCCGGCTGACGCTAGCGCTCCACAAGTGGCAGAACACTTGGCCACCCAGCGAGGACCCCGACCTCATCGGCCACCTCATCGTCCTGCTGCGCGAGCGCGAGATGGCCGTGAGCTTCAAGTTCATCCGCGGCCACTTTGCCCAGGCCCTCGCTTTTGTGAGGGGCCGCATGTTGAACAATAGTAACTGCAGGACCTTGCGCGCCAGGGTGCCACCCTCCGCCCACCAGTGTTCCCGCCCCAGTGGCTTAGCCCCAACCCAGACGATGCCGAGCCCATGCCCGCCAAGCATCTCGAGATGCTCCGCTCGGTGTAGGTACACTCAAGGCTTAACTGATCACAGCCGCATTTGAGGGCCGCCGCACGCTCAGGCAGTGGTTCTCCGCACCAGCCGCAGGCTGATGATGAGGAGCAGAAGTGAGCTTTTGACAATGTGAAACCTCTTCCTCCGCCTTACCCACCAGTTCCACTGACAACTCGTGCACACTCACTCGCTCACTCAACTGCGTTCTCAGCGTTCTGTGCATCTTTTTAACACTTCGGGCCATCTATTACGAGCTAGTGTTCTCTACATTGTCGGGCCAGCACAGATTCCATTATAAAGTTGGGCGAAGGCGCGGGCGAGGAACCTAGAAGGGGACGCCGGCGTACGAGGTCGTCCAGACCTGGCTGGAGCTGCCGGTGCACTTCCACACCTGGAGGGGGTTCCCGTTCTGGGTCTTCCCGCTCGGGAGGTCGAGGCAGAGGTCGCGGCCCTGGCGTCAGCGCGGTCTGGAGGGTACTCACGGGGAGGGTGAAGCGGTTGTCGTCGGTGTAGCTCCAGACCTGGCGGAGGCTGAAGTCGCACCGCTGAATGGTAACGCTGCAGCCGTTGCGCTCTGTGTGTTAGCGGAGGCAGAGGCAGTGCTCACCCTCAAGGGCCTGGAGGCAGAAGGCGGTGCCGCCGACCTGAATCTGGCCGTTCCCACGGAAGACGAGGAAGCGCTGTGTGCGCTCGTAGTCGCAGTCCCAGCTGGTGTTAGCGCGGCCGGGGGAGGCACTCACATCTGGACGGGCGAGCCGGCCACGAGCTTGCGGCCGGGGACGTCGATGCACTTGCGCGTGTTGCCGTTGGGGTGGATGCGGACGAGAGAGGGGAAGTTGGGGTCGGGGTAGCCGGGGTAGCCGGGCTTGCCGCCGCATCCCTTACCGTCCTTGTCCTTCTCGCAGTCGTAGTCGGGCTTGCCGGGCTTGCCGCCACAGTCCTTGCAGTCGTGGCCGTGGTCCTTGTCGCACACCCACTTGCCGTCCTTCCAGTGGCCGTCGCAGTCGGGCTTGGGCTTTGGCTTGACGCACTTGCCGTCCTTCCAGTAACCGTCGCAATCGGGCTTCTTTGGGATGCACTTGCCGTCCTTCCAGTAACCGTCGCAGTCGGGCTTCTTGGGGATGCACTTGCCGTGCTTCCAGTAGCCGTCGCAGTCGTCCTTGTCGTCGTGCTTGGGGACGCACTTGCCGTGCTTCCAGTAGCCGTCGCACTCGGGCTTCTTGGGGATGCACTTGCCGTGCTTCCAGTAGCCGTCGCAGTCGTCCTTGTCGTCGTGCTTGGGGACGCAC
>JAMALN010000066.1:0-11045 GCA_023630115.1 Cutaneotrichosporon sp. PK4640 | reverse complement strand
ACTTGCCGTGCTTCCAGTAGCCGTCGCACTCGGGCTCGGGCTTGGGCTTAGGCTTGGTGATGCACTTGCCGTCCTTCCAGTAACCGTCGCAGTCGGGCTTGTGTCCGTAACCGTACTGGTGCTTGTCGTAGTAGCTGGGAACACAGTTTCCGTCCTTGTCCCACCAACCGTCGCACTCTGGCTTGGGCTTGGGCTTCGGCGTGTACGTGGGCTTGGGCTTGGCGTACTCGTAGCACTTGCCGTCGTGCCAGTGGCCGTCGCAGTCTTGGCCGTACTCGTACTTGTGCTTGTCGTAGTAGCTCGGGACGCAGTTGCCGTCCTTGTCCCACCAGCCGTCGCACTCGGGCTTGGGCTTGGGCTTGGCGACGCACTTGCCGTCCTTCCAGACGCCGTCGCACGCGGGTGTCTTTGGGTACTCGTCCTTGTGCTTGTCGTAGTACCCCTTGTCGCAGCCGTCCTTGCCGTCGCAGGGGACCGGCGAGGCGATCGCGAGGCCAAGGATGACCGCGTAGAGGATCGCGAGCATTGTGGAGTCGAGTCGGTGTGGCGAGGGGAAGGAGGCTAGAGGGAGATTGGGTTGGGAGGTGAGGAGGAGAGGAGGAGAGGATCTGGGGATGGATCTGGAGGCAGCCGTCGACGGCAAGCTATATACCACTCAGAATGGCCAGAACAGCCCCACCGCACCTTGCATAGTCGCCCCCCAGCACTCACAGTGGCCGGCGATACTGCGCCAAGCAAGTTCGGAGCCGGGTTGTGGCCGTGGCGGCAAAGTCGCACCCAAACACAGTCGCACGTACACAGTTTCGCACCCATACTTGCATGCCCACCTGCACACTTTCGCACCCTGCTCACGGTTACATGGCCGGTCAGGATAGTGATGCAGCGGTGCGTGGGATGTCAGTTGTGGCTTGGCATCGTCATTTTGTGATGGGAAAGAACACTTTGTGATGGGAACGAACATTCGGCAGGCAAAAGCATGTGTGAGATTGACGGTGATGGAGTGATGTGCGAGAGGTGTATGCACACGAACCTGCTCGCCGAAACTCACGCATGCCAACGGCCCATGCATGCGCCCAATGGTACAGCATGAATGGTGTGGAAGCGCCTAACAAGGTTTCGCTGTGATTCTCATGGATTCCCAGTCGGAGTTGATAAGATTTGTGCTTTTGATGCCTATTCGGCCGGCTTTCGGTGATGGATGTGTGGCTCTCATCTTGAACACTTTCACAGCGCCGCCGCTTTCCTACTCCCTCACCCGCCCTCTGCAGGTCCCATGACAACAGTGCATTCTTTCGGGTGAACATTGGCGCCTACAACCCGTCGTGAGTGTTCGATACAGTTATGGTCTGGGAACTGGAGCAGACCCAGCAGCCCACGGGAGCCACGGCGATCAGAGCGGCACGGCGACCGGGGTGGCCGTCCAGATCTGGTTGGTGTTGTGGTCGGTACAGGTCCACACCTGCAGCGGGTTGCCGTTGTCCGTCTTGCCGTCGGTGAGGTCGAGGCACAACCCACGGCCCGTCACGGCGATGCGGTCATCGTCTGTGTTGTACCACATCTGGCGGAGGCTTCGGTTGCACCGCTGCAGCGTGACGCCCCCGCCATCGTGCTCTGCATCGTCAGCGGCGTCGGCTTGCACACTCACCCTCCGCCTGGAGGCACAGGAGCGTCCCGGGCACGGTGATCTGCCCGTCCCCGCGGGCGACGTTGAACTGCTGTGCGTTGGTGCCGTTGCAGTCGTTGCTGGTGTCAACTCGGCCGGCAAGGGACACTCACATCTGCACAGTGGTTCCAGGCTCCATGTTGGCTCCGGAGATGTCCACACACTTGTCCTTGTTGCCGTTCGGGTGGAGGAACACGAGCGGCCTCGGTTCCGGGCGGACGGGGCTGGTGCCGGCCGGCTCGTCCTGGGGAATGGGGGAGGCGACGGCGAGGGCAAGGAGGGCGGAGTAGAGAATGGCGAACATGCTTGGTTTCAGTGCGGGCTTGTGTCGATTGGTTGCTGTTGCTGGAAGTAGTGGTAAACGGTCCTGGTATGCATCTTATATACCGCGCAGAGCGCTCAAGGCACCCTTCTCGTCGTTGGCAAGGCGGTGTCGGTCATGCGCAACTGTACCATAGCCCCGCCGGACAGCGATGGTGGAAGGCATGCTCCGAAGGGCGGCATGCATCTGTGCCCCGCACGTCATGCCGAGGCTTGGCATCATCATTCCGCATCGGCAAGCGTTGTTGTGCGCCAGGGGAATGCGCAGGTACTGCGTTGCGGAGGAGCAGCGGCGAGCTCACCATTGTGGTACACGTGCGCCCTTGTCGGAGTTGAGCGCTCGGCGCTGTGGTGCGACACTGAAAGTGGGGCAGTTCCGAATCCGAGCGGTGGAGCGCACCGCCCCGTCTAGCGGGCCGCTGGACGCCACCGCCAAGAGCGAGCTTGGTTTGCTGGCGAGCTTGGTTTGCTGGTCTGCTGACCCGCAGGCTACTCCGCACGCCGCCCCACCCACATCTCGCAGTTGGTGATGCTGCGACGAGCACAGGTTATCGATTACTAGTTTGCCGTGCGAAGGAATGTAATCCGCTATCGGCAACCTTGTTAAGGCCGAGCTGTTGTTATGGCCGAGCAGGCATGTGACCAAGATAACCCTTGCACTGCCTCTTGCGCTAACGTTGCGCCATGCGCCACCGGACGTAAACATAGACTGAGACCTGTTCCTTCTGTACAAGGTTCTGAGGCTCCCAAGTTGAGCTACAGGAGGGCAAGGCAAGAGCAGAGACGTTCCCCCACCCAAATCAGTAACGAAGGTCGTAGTCTTGGCACATCCAACTATGGGTCCAACTGGACGCTCAAACGCACTCTCCAGCATCTGGCGAACAGTCAACCGCCTGTAGTACCCTCTGGGATATCCAACGATTACTTCTCTACGAGAGGGTCGCAGATCGCAATGCAGTGACGAAGACAGTCGCGAGTGACCCGGCAAATTCTGCTAATTCGGCCCGTGCCTGAGTTAGTCATCGTTCCCGCCGAGATTTCGCGCCGAGATCGCGCCGTTCACTCCACCTCGCCCTCCGTTCTCCGCTCTCATCAGCGCTATGCAACCCATCCGCCTCTTGCTCTTCACATCATACCACCAAACATGAGCACCTCTCGGAGGGCAAGCGACTACGACAGCGGGGACGATCTCGATGGACTCGGCGACGCCATGGCCGGCGCGGTCCTGTGTGAGCCCTCCGACTCTGACGCCCAGACGACGCCAGCACCACCCGCCTCCGCATCCAAGGCACGCTCCGCGGGCAAGGTCGTCGTAGCCTTCGACACAGCCGAGGGCGTGGGCGCCAAGGTCCTGCGCTCGATCGGCACCCCCGCTCTGTGGAACCTCTCGCCGTTCCTCATCCTCGACCACGCGCGCGTCGGGCAGGGGACTGGGTTCCCCGACCACCCGCACCGCGGGATGGCGACCGTGACCTACGTGCTCGAGGGGTGAGTCTCCTCGTACACCAACGCACTGACGCACAGCATGATGCAGCACGAGGACTTTATGGGCAACTACGGCCGCCTGTCCAAAGGCGACGTGCAGTGGATGACAGCCGGCCGGGGTGTCGTGCACGCCGAGATGCCGCTCGTGGACCCCGCACACCCCGTCGACGCCGTCGCGCTGCAGCTCTGGCTCGACCTCCCGGCCCCCAAGAAGATGGTCAAGCCGAGCTACAAGGAGAAGAAGGCGGACGCGCTCTCGCGCGCGACGTTCGAGGGCGGGAGCGTCGTGGTCGTGAGCGGCGAGAGCCACGGCGCGGTTGGCCCCATCCGGCCGATTGCGGGCTGCTGGTTCCTCGACTACACGCTCGACGCGGGCGGTGAGGCATGGCAGCCCATCCCAGAGGGATGGACGGCGTTCGTCTACGTCCTCGAGGGCGTGGTGGCCGTCGGCGGGCATGGAGACGAAGTGGGGGTGAAGGAGGTCGGCGCGCAGAACGTCTGCGTCCTCTCCACCGCGGCGGGGGAGGAGGGCGTGCGCCTCCGCTCCCGTTCGAAGGCGGGCACGCGCTTCGTCCTCATCGCCGGCGAGCCGCTGGACCAGCCCATGGTCCTCCAGGGCCCATTTGTGTCGACGGCCCGCGACGGCGCAGCGCAGGCCCTCCGGGACTACCAGAGTGGGCGGAACGGGTTCGAGAAGGCGCTGGGGTGGCGCAGCGATATCGGGAAGGACGTGGGCATGGTTCGCCGCAAGGCACGCCCCAAGGGGGAGGAGGGGTGGGAGGAGCGCGATCCCCAGGAGAAGGGGCGGGGAGGGAGACGACGCGAGGAGAAGAACGAGGGAGAGATGGGCGCTGATGCCGCTGGAGGCAGAGGCGGTAAGGCCAAGGGCGGGGGCAAGGGCCGGAAGGGCAAGGGACGTAGAGAGTAGTATAGAGGGCTTCTGCTTGTTGTTGTACCCCCATCGCACATGGCATCTGGTTTGACGTTGGCACTTCGTTGTTCCTCTCTGAGCACGTCCCAGCTGGGGGTCCCACTGTTATCCGCGCTGCTCTCTAGCTCACCGAGCAAGCTCATCTCTCACTCGTCCAGCAGCTACCTCGGCGTCCACCTCCCCACCTGTTGGCTGAACACTGTACCCAACGTGTAGTTTCTCCACCTGATAGCGCTCCTGCGTATTCACTCCAATTGCCTCCACCCCAGGGCGGACCGCGCCACCAGCGAACATCTGCGAACACCCAGCATGCACGTGAATTGCATCCTTCTTGAGTGCTGGGGAGATCAGCCAGTACCATGGGTGCTCGGCGAGCTAGGCGTTGTAACCTGGGAAGCCTTGATGGTAATTGCGGTGTGGGCCAGTTGTTGGGGCCGCGACTGATGACATGAAGGTACACCCACGTCCCGAGAAGGAACGGAACAAGCTCTACTGAAGAGTGCGACGCACATACAGTGCTCGCCGCAGTCTGCAGGCGGCGCAGTTTTTCCGTTTTGTCTGCCCGAGACTGAGCAACGCCACGATCCAGCCCAGCGCGGGCGGCGGCATGGGCTGCCGGTGCAGCAACAAGCCGCCCGTGATTCAAACTCGATTACTCCAATGACAATAAAGCACGCCGCGAAACGCTTATCTACTTCAGACAGACCCACCAAAGGTGATGATGGCCCAAACGGAGCCGAAAGCAACAGACTCCAAAGGGAGCCGAAGGCAAAAGAGAAGCCTCGTGTGGGGCTCGAACCCACGACCGAATGATCAACCGGAACTTAAGAGTCCGCATTAAGAGTCATTTAATCTACCGACTGATATAACGAGGCAATCAAGTTGTTGATGTTTCAGAATTTGCCGTGCTCAAAGCTAGCGAAGGTCGGACCCCCTCCGGATTTTGCCTCACAACCGTCGTCTTTAACATGAACGCCGCAACATAAGATGCATGCCCACACCCCAGGCTCCCAGAAGACCTCAGAATGTTGCTCCCCCTTTCATGAAGCCGTTGCGAGACGGATGATTGATGGTTATAGAGTGGAGGTTGCCAGGCACGTCTTTATCGCCACCTAGATGAGAATTTCTGACTGTGGGCCGAGGTCGGGTGTTGACATCGCTCCCACCTCATCAACCATGCCAGCCGACCGCCACCAGCACAAGAAGGCGCGTACGAACGCGAACGCCCAGGCGGGGTCCTCCTCGGGCCCGCGGTATAAGACTCTGCCCTTGGAGCAGCGTGCCCCCGACGGGCTGCCGGGCGTCAACAAGCTCAAGGCCAGCCTGCGGTCGGCGAAGCGTCTTCTTCTCAAGGTGGGTACAATGCGCATCGGGGGTCCGCCGAGCTTGGCGAACCAGACCGAAGGCGGAGGGGGGGCGGATGTGTGCCCGGGTGTCCGGTCGCCAGCTTTGCCTGGTGGATGACGTTTGCACTCCGAGATCCGCCGCCCGCTGCCTGGGAGGTGATGCGCATCCGACGCAAGTGATGCGAGAGACTGGCAAGGCGCTCTCTTGCCCGGAAGACAGGGTAGCTGACAGCAGGAAAACCTCGAGCCGTCGCTGCGCATCACCACCCAGCGTCGTGTTGCCGCGCTCGAGACCGACCTCGCGGCTGCGGAGAGGCGCAATCTCGAGAAGAAGAACGGCACCAAGTACCACAAGGTCAAGTTCTTCGAGCGGCAGAAGCTGGGGCGCATCATCAAGCGCGCGCAGCGTAACATTGCCGAGGCAGACGGCGAGGCCAAGAAGGTTGCCAAGGCGGAGAAGGAGCTGCTGAATGCGCGCATAATGTTCAACTACGTGTTGAACTTCCCGTGAGTGCGGCGGTTGCTGCCATGGGGGCGCGTGGAGGCGGGAGGCGTCTCACAGAACAACGAGAGCTGACCAACAGCAACACGGTCAAGTACATTTCGCTGTTCCCGAGGGAGGAGACGGGCAAGGAGGACAAGGACAAGCTCAAGCTGCCAAAGCACCTCCAGGGCAAGCTGTCGGATGACATGCACGAGTCCGACCGGACACGACTCGCCATGTTGCTCGAGACGCGCGAGTTGATGGATGCGGGCAAGCTGAGTGCCACGCCCGAGACGGAGCGCGAGTGGCGGCAGGTGGAGCTCGCTTGCGTCGCGAACGCGGGCACGGAGGGCGGCAAGAAGCGCAAGGCCACCAAGGACGAGGCCAAGGAGGAGACAAAGGACGAGGCCGACGACTTCTTCGACAGCGACTAGATTCGAGTTCGTATAGAGTTTCATGTTGCATGCCAGCACGCACTGTAAAGATCGTGGTGTGAGACGTCTGCAAGGGTGGACTACGGATCTACGCAGCCCCGACGTTGAGGATACCCGAGTAGAAGTTGTAGTTGTAGATCTTGCCGAGCCGGCTGTCCCAGCACTGGTCCGTGATGGTGAGGTTGCTCTTGCCGCTGGCGGTGCCGCCGGTGGTGGTGAGCTCAAAGCCCTGCTCACCAACGCCCATGGGGACCTCGAAGACCTCGACACCGCCCTTGGCCTCGAGGGAGACCGGCACCTTGCCGCCCGAGGTGACCTTGATCGTGCCGCCAGCCTTGGTCATGGCCGCGACGAACACCGAGTCCTTGACAAACTCCCACCCAGTGGGCTTGGAGCCAAAGTTGTCCGTGTCGTCGCAGCTCACGTCCTTGAGGTGCGGGCGGTACCAGTACACGAGGCCCTCCTGCTCGACAGTGGGCTCGGACGCCCCGGCCTTGAACGCCTTGATGAACGGCTGTGCGAGGTCGAGCATGGCGTCGTGCGGCATGCCGTCGACCCAGAGGTCCGAGCCGTCGCTGGTCCACGGCGTGTCGAGCGGCCCGACGTAGTGCGACTCGCCATAGTCGTTCCAGGTGACAATCTCGAGCATGTTGATCTTGTCGCCCAGCGCGAGAATGTCCTTCCAGCGGTCGACCCACAGGGTCTCGCCCTTGAACATCCAGTTCTTCGAGTACGACACCTCGGAGCCAAAGTGCGTGAAGACTGCTCGTTAGCCCGTCCTCACTCGAGCCTCACACCACGGCGACACGCCCGCCATGTAGGTCGCGTTGTTGCCCATGAACGTGCGGTACTTCTCGTCGGCGGCCGTGCCGAGCTTCTGGTCGACGGGCGTGTTGGTCGGCTGCCCAGGCCACACGTGCCACGAGAAGAGGCCCTTGGCACCGCGCTTGGCCATCTCCTCGGTGCCCTGGCGCGTGACCTCATGGGGGGGGCTGCCGCTGCCGAGGCCCGGGGCGCCCTGGATGTTGTCGCCGCCGTCCTGAAGCCAGTTCGGGACGGCGTGGAGCTCGGTGCCGAGGACGGCGCTGCACGCCTTCCAGTCAAAGTCGTGGCCCGCGAACGAGCTGACCAGCGGCTGGCTGCCGACCATGTACTGCGCCGGGAGGGCAATGTACTTCTTGAGCTGGGCAGCGACCTCGTTGGTCTCCTGCGCGTTGTACCAGTTGAAGTCGACCGAGATGAACACCTTGAAGCCAAGGGCCGCAGCAGCAGTGTACGCGTTGGTGAGCTGGGGGTCGTTGTAGTCGTCCTTGCCAATGTTGAGCGCAAAGCCGTCGATGCCCTTGGCCTGAGCAGCCTTGATCTCCTGCTCCCACGCGGCCTGGTCAAACTTGCTCGTGAGGCCGACCATGTAGTGCGCAAAGACAGGGCGGCCCGCGCTGGCAGCCGCAGCAGCCGTCGTGTTGCCACCAGCGGCAATTGCGTCGCCAGATGGGACGGGGACGGTAGCCGCCATGCCGTTGGGGGTGGCATCCGCCGCAGCGGCGGCCTCGGCGGTACCGTTGGCGGTGGCGTTGTCGGTGCTGTTGGACGCCGCGACGCGCGGGCCGCTGACGGAAAGCGGGTCGCCCGACACGACGTAGACGTTGTTGTTGCCAGGCGCCGCGGGCGCGGAGGCGGAGGCGGAGGCCGCTGCGGCACGCGTCGCGGCGCTGCCGGCGGCGCAGCGACGCTTGCCGTGGGCGCGGTACCCCGCACCAGGCGAGGCAACGGCCGTGGAGGCGGCGAGGAGGGCGGTAAGGAGCGGAAGGAGGTTGGTCATCTAGCCTGCTAGATGGACGTAGTGTACAAGCGAAGAGGAGGAGGATGAGGTGCATCGATGCCAAGCGCCGCGCTTATATGTGCACAGAGTCGGCGCGCATCAGCGGGCACAATGAAGGGCGCCATCAGTGGGTGCATCAGTGTGCGTGCGGCGACGATGGACAATTGACATTGTGAAGCTTGGTGTGATGCTCAAGGGGACAAGGTTGAGGCACGACTGACGGCATGGCCAGAACGTGCACGCGCGTGAGCATATCTGCATGGAGGAGGCCTCCACCCCCTGCACGTCACCCCTGGCTGTGTCACCGCATGCCCCGTTCCAGAGTGCTGCAGCTGCAGGAGTGCTCCGGAACTGTCGGGGACGACTGGTGCGGCATGTCAGAAGTGTCAGACGTCAGCGCGCGGCAGATGTCATCGATTGGGTCAAGTTTCGGACCCAGGAACAGACGCGTTGGTCAGAGGTGTTGCATACGTGACACGCCAACACAAGGGGAGAGCGTCGCCTACCCGACCCCGATGATGTCGGCGCGTGGGGCCTGGTGCCAGCGGAGCCGTCGCAGAGCAAGCCTAGTTGCCAGGTTCCCCTTCCTGTGCCTCGGAGGGCTTTGGCTCATCCTCAGTCTCGTCCTTGACGCGCCGCTCGACGATACGGTCGACGATGCCAAACTCTACCGCTTCGGCTGCCGTCATAAAGTAGTCACGCTCAAGCGCCTTCTCTGACAGTCAGCGACCCCCTCCAGGACCACACAGGTGGGGCATACGCGTCAAGACAGACACCGTCGCAGCTCAAACTTTGCCGCGCGTCGCGACGTCCGCCAGACGGTATCGGACGACCCAACAACTCGCGTCGCCGAAAGGGCATGTCGATAAGACAAGAACACGTCACGGCCCAAACTGGTGGGTACTGGACACCCCACAGCAGCCTCGGTGCCTCTCTGTCGAACGGCCGATGCAACGGCAGGTCTGGACTCACCGAAACGGTCGCGCGCAGCATCGCGCGTCTCGTCATCACGCTGGCAGTGCTCCGCATAGATGTCTGTAAGCACGGCGCGTATCCTCAGGATCTCCTTGGCGTGGAGCGCGATGTCAGATGCCTGGCCGCTCGCCCCGCCGGATGGTTCTGGCATCAGCAACTTGCACTGTCCCGGCGTTTGGAGGTGTCCAAGGTCACAGAACCATCACACGTCTGTGACCTTCGAGACAGTCGCCCCAGTCCCAGTGACTCACGGTGAATCATAACGCTCGAGTTCTTGAGCGCGTACCGCTTGCCCTTCTCCCCGCCCGCGAGGAGGAGCGAGCCCATGCTCGCGGCCTGCCCGAGGCAGAAGGTGTGCACGGGGCTCGTGATGTACTGCATCGTGTCGTATATGGCCAGGCCGGCCGTTACACTCCCGCCGGGCGAGTTGATATACAGCCGGATAGGCCGCGATGCATCCTCGGCCTCGAGAAAGAGGAGCTGCGCGGTCACGAGCGAGGACATTGAGTCCATGACCTGGGGTTAGACGAGGCCGGGGGAGGGGGGGGGGAGGGGGGGGGGGAAGGCGGCGAAGCGCCGGAAGCGATGACGCGGTGGAAAGGGGGAACACGGTGCAGGTAAGCAGGCCCGCACTAGCAGTGAGAGCGACGCAGGCAGCTCGACCAGCAGTGCGAGCGACGCAGGCAGCACGCAGCCGCACTTCCTAAGCCGGCCGAGCTCGGGGACGTGGAGCAACGTGGGTCGACAGAGCTGCCCAGACAGAAGGGGACGTTGCCGGCGGCAGAAGCGTGACGCCTCCGCCAGCAGGAGTGCATGCCGCGCAATCGGCGACTGCCAGAGGAACCGCATCCACCAGTCGCAGACGAGTCGCCAGGCAACGCCCGTTCACGGAACTCACCGGCCCGCCGAGGAAGATGACGCGCTCGCGCAGGAGGCGCGAAAAGATGTCGTAGGAGCGCTCGCCGCGGGCCTGGGGTCAGCGGTGCTTGGTCGGGGCTCACCGTCTGCTCGACGACGATGGGGACGAGCGCGTCGCGCACAACGGGGAAGGCGTCGTCGCCGAAGCCGCCGGAGCCGCTGGAGAAGCCGAAGCCGCGCTGGGCGGGGAGAGCGCGCCGGAGACCAGCCAGGGGCCTGAGGGTGGAGAGGGCGCGCATGGTTGTGAGTGAGGACATGGGGAGAGTCGAGGTTGGAGGGTCATGTCGCGGGTCCTCGACTGGCCACGACTAGCCAACCTCCACCGCGCATGCGCATCTAGTGGCAAGTTCGGCAAAATACTTCCGCAAGTCCCCGCAGCATCTTGTGAGCTGGTGAGGCTGCTACCGCTTATGATTAGGGCGCTCCATAGGCGTCGTCTACAGAATACAGTAGGATAGCTCTCTTCTAAACACAACAATACAGCACAAGTGACCGTTTACAGACTCAGAGAGCGACAACCACAGGCGGAGCAGGAGGGGCGGTAGGAGTGTCAGTGCCAGCTCCCAGCATTGCTAGCCCAGGTGCGGGGGTGGTCACGGCCGACGTCTGTGCCGTGCCGACAGCGGTGTTGATGGCGGTGGGCGCGGCCGTTGTTGCGTCGTCCTT